>SNQJ01S0108664.1:16558-26938 GCA_010110895.2 Picea sitchensis
ATCTTGTGGGTCGTTGTATTTTTGGAATTATACTCCGTGGAAAATAGGGTTTGCGACTAGTCCTGAAACTTGTCTAAAACAAGTGTTTCAGATAAGAACATCATCACTTATTCATAACATATCCAAATTAAGTAAGACCAAAAGTTTTGGTTAGAGTACAGTCTCTAGTATTGTGTGTAAAATTTTCAAATCCATACAACAAATATACAGTGTGGGGCATGCTCTACAGGTTCTCTCTCCAGAATAAGCCAAAATTCAACAAGGTATGCCATTTTTCCTATAACTCCTTTTCTGAGAGGTTCCAAGTAGTGAAAACTGGAAGAATTGCATAAAATACACTAAATAACATTGTGTATCATTTTTCAAATCTTTAGTCATTACAAGTACATAGTTAATATTATTTCAAGTTAGGGTTGTTGACTAATGAAAAACTAGTCATGTGAGACTAAAGTAAAGTTTGATGAAAATGCTAGTCGCTTGTTGTTAAAGTTAAGGAAGGTTTGAAGGTATGTGATCATATACACTAGGTTTATTACAGAGTTACAGATCCTATTTGGATGATGAAATTGATGAGGGATTTTGGTTGAGGCACATATTGGGTACATGGTTTAGACAAGTAATTGATGAGTTGGCACATACATGAGGTGTATAGTTGTTGATGTTGGTACATATTGATGAGTCATAGTTGATGCGTAGTTGATACATGATTGGTACATACTTTGTACATGGTTGGATGCACTTGTTAGTAGTATTGTTGACACATGGTTTATGGATGATGTAGCATACTTTTATTGGTATATTATTAGAAGCACGTATTAATTTTGGTGATGATTATGAGTTGTTGTGTTATGCTTGGTTTATGCACATATTTGAAAGTTCTCTTGGTGATTGATCTTGGTCAGTAGATCTGATTTGGTTGATAGTATTGATGAGACAAGTTGTTGTGATAGGTTGTTTGGATAGGTTGTTGTGGCAGGTTATTTGTACAGGTTTGGTGCATGGTTGATGCACTTGTTCATGGTACAGGTTTGGTACAGGTCGATGCATGGTTGACGCAATGTTTTATGGTACATGTTGATTACAGGTTGATGAACAGTTTCTTGCATAGTTGATGCACTTCTTTATGGTACAGGTTGATTATAGGTTGATTGGTACAGGTTTATAGAAGTATATCTCACAATGATAGTGTGACAATGGTTCCATCATTCTACTTATATTTCAGGGTGGTTGGATGGGGCAAGTATAGGTGGTTGTATTCAGAGAACATAGGGGGTCGTATCCTCCTTCTGGTTGTAGCCAAAGAATTGGGGAGTTGGAGCTTCCCTCATGTTTTAGCCTGAGAAATTAGGGGGTTGGAGCCTCCTTCCAATTGTAGTTGGAAAGAAAAGTAAGTTGGTGCTTCCAATGAATGTAATTCTTAAAGACATATAAGAAAAAGAATTTTGTGGTTTTCTCTAGGTTTGGGATTCCATGTAAAAACACTGGTGTACTGTGTATGTGTATGATTGCTCATTTGTTCATTGTTTATTTACTCTGCAACTATTGGATGATAATGATAATTTGATATAACACTTTCATATTGTGGTTAAAAATTATTGAATTTCTCTATTACTAATTCACCCCCTCTCTAAGTAATACAACACATGCCACAAGATTTTCAGAGGATCTCTTCAACAAAAAATCAATCTTCATATCATGTTAACCTTGCTTGTGTGAGGACTATGGAGGAGCAAGAGAAAGGAACTCAAGATGAATTCATTATGACTCAAAGTATGATATGTTGATGTATTCACTCTTTATTTGATATATATATATATCGATGTGGTTTTCCCCTTCCAATTCCTATGTATTGAATGTTCAATAATTTATTTTGTTAGATCTCATCTTGCCTTGATCAAATCCGATTATATATAGGACATATTTGAGATTTCCTAAAAGATTAAGAAGATTTGGCGATTGGTATTTTTTTTCACTTGTGTGTGGGAAGCAAGTTGTAGGATATGGAGATGGATCTTCAGAGTTTTGATGACCAACAAAAGTAAGGACAACCATCGATTCAAAGGTATGTCATTCTATCTTGTTTCTTAAATAGGAATGAATCTAGTAGATCTAGGGAAAATTTTGTAGTGGTATATCCTTATGTAGGGAGGTCTTTCTTATTCGTAGGAGAGATTTATCCATCAACATATACATGGTACTGTAGGTATTTTTTACTACTATAATTTCCTTGATCTCATCAAAGAAGTGTTGAAATGTAATCTCTCAGAATAGAAAATTTATGATTTTCATGGTTTATTCAGAAGGTGAATGGAAGGTGATTGTGACTCCCATGACCTCAACAAAGGGCCTCTCTACATAGCAAAAACAGGTGGAAAATATTGTATAGGAATACATATATATATTTTCTTCACCTCTGGCGGTGCCTATGCGCTTCTAGGTCAAACATTCAATTGAATTGATACTTGGTGATCCTTTACCTAATGGCCCAATATACATATGGTTTCTTATGGAGAATGAGAAAATGAAATGAAAAATTCATGAACTCATCCAAAGGGTCCCCATTTGACTGATATCCTCACTTTGTGGGAGCCCAATTGTGTTGGAACAGAAAAAGGATGGGACATGTGGAATCTATATTGATTATAGATCCTTACACAAAATCACAATCAAGAACCAGTAACCAATCCCCCAGATTGAAAATATTCTTGATCAACTTAAGGGTGTCAATTTCTTTAGTAAGATTTATCTAAATTTAGGCTACCACCAGGTTCCAATTTAAAAAACTAATGTATGGAATACAACATTCATATATAAAAAATTCCATTTTGAGTGCTTGGTCATGACTTTTGTCTTGACTAATTATCTAGAAACATTCATGACGATAATGAACAAAATCTTCAGACATTATTGAACAAGTTTTTGGTCATATATTTGGATGACATCCTCATATTTAGTAAAACCTAGGTAGGCCATTTGCAGCAGATTGAATAGGTCCTAAGCACCTTATGGAAAGACAAGCTATATGGAAATATGGATAAATTTTCATTTTTCATTCAGAGAATTCATTATTTGGGACACATTGTGGATGAAGTGGGGTGCATGTGGACCCAGCCAAGATACAAGCCATTCATGATTGGCCAACCCTCACTAATCTGACAGAGCTCCACAGCTTCTTGGGCCTAGCCAAATTATACCATAGGATTGTGTTGGGGTTCTCTAATATCACTTGGACCTTAAGTCAAGTGACCAAGGGTGGAGATATATCCAATTTTTCCTAGACTAAGTCACAATAGAATTAATTCAAGGATATGAAACACCACCTCTACTCAACACTAGTCCTCACTCCATCAAATTACAACAATCATTAGAGATTGAGATAGATGCCATCAACTATGCTATCGATGTAGTCCTCATTCAACATGGTAATTTGGTGTCCTATCATAATGAGAGACTATCTAATACTATTCATATATATACCACCTATGACAAAGATATTTACCCCATTGTGTAGACATCAATGGGGAATATTTAATCAACTATGTTATCGATGTAGTCCTCACTTAGGATGGACATTTGGTGTCCTTTCATAGCGAGAGACTATCTAATGTTATATATATATACCATCTATGACAAGGATATCTACCCCATTCTGTAGGCATATTTCGAACAATG
This sequence comes from Picea sitchensis, assembly GCA_010110895.2. Taxonomy (NCBI): domain Eukaryota; kingdom Viridiplantae; phylum Streptophyta; class Pinopsida; order Pinales; family Pinaceae; genus Picea; species Picea sitchensis. The sequence goes on from SNQJ01S0108664.1 coordinate 20,231, forward strand.
GAACCATTATACTTTGGGAAAGGAAATGATCATCCACATTGATCATGATCCTCTGTAATTCATGCAGACATGGGGAAAATTATAGAATGAATTCCATTAGAAGTGGTCTAAATACTTGCAACAATTCCACCTAAAAATTAAGTATAATAAGGACAAAACAAATTGTGTTGCAGAATACCTCACCTAGCCTTTAGTTATAGCGATAAACACAATTCTTAACTCCTTTAGGAACAATACCTATGTGTCCCCCAATTATATGACAATGAACCTAAATCTGTTGCTACATATCATACATTGGGAACATGTAAAGAACTTCCAAGCTTTCACCTCCAAGATGCACTTTTGTGCTATCTGGGCCATCTTTGTGTTCCTTTAAGAATGAATGCAAAGATAATTTGGGAGGAACATTATAGTTAGGTGGTAGGTAACTCCGGTGTGGAGAAGATAATAGAGGTACTTCGAATGTATTTCTACTAGAAAAAACTTTGGCATGATGTCAACAGTTATATTAGATTGTACACTAGATATGTCATCACTAAACCTTCCATTACAAAGAATGGTTGTACACTCCTCTTCCTACCCTATACAATCCCTAGGAGTTAGTCTCCATGGATTACTAGTCAGGTTTTCCCTCCACCAAGAATGGTAAATATTGTGTCTTTGTGGTTATCGGTCAGTTCTCTAAGATGTCCATTTTGGTACCATGTAAGAAGAGTATCATAGTCGAAGCCACTACTAGGATCTTCTTTGAGCATTTTTGGGTTCATTTTGGGATACGATGGACCATTAATTTAGATAGGGACATTAGGTTCATTAGTATCTTCTAGTCCAACATGTGGTCTTTGATGGACACCAAGATGACCAAATCAAATGCCTTCCACCCCCAAATAGATGGGCGAACAAAAGTGGTCATTATGATGATTTTTCATATCTTGTGCATGTACAACTCCAAGAATCGATGTACATGGGATGAGAACATTACATATGTTCAACATAGCTACAACATAGCCTTCCACAACTCTCTTGGCCAAAACCCTTTGCATATGTGTTTGGGGTTCCATCCATTGGTCTGCATTGATGTAGCTCTTCCCATTACATCTTCATAGGAAGAGTCCTCCCAGGCTAAGACCGAGGAAAATAAAGAACTCAAATTCTTTGAACATATTCATCACGTCCAACATTAGGTTCATAATATCTTGTATAAATCCAATGTGAGGTACAAGAAACAATATGACTAGCATCAAGTTCCACACAAGGTTCAAGTTGGCGATAAGGTATGGTTGCAGAAAGAGAGATTCATAGGCATCCATGGGAAGCTTAGACCACTCCAATATGGGCCTTACACCATCACGAAAAATTTGGTTGAGAATGCTCTTCAATTGGGTATTCCCCTTTCCTCGACTTTCACTTAATATTTAATGTGGAGCTACTTTGATCATATTTTCCACATTTGTTAGACACCTCGAAGGTGGCTAAGAACCTGCCAACAAAACATAGAACTCTATCACATTGTCAAAGCATTGCAACTTCTTCACCAAGGCAAGTGGGTCACCGGGAGTCAAATTCAACAAAATTTTCCCCATCTAATGAGGGAAATTGACACAATGGGTACCATTTCTTCCTAATTTGGGAGGAATAATCTAGGTGGACATTACTAGACACCCACCTCTTCCACTAACTCAACACAATTCTCCATCTTCGCAATATTTTTATCTACAATTTTTCAAGTCCTAAACTTTCTAGGCCTTAAACGATGTTTTTTAGCCATTCAGGGGCCATAAGAGTATACTTATTGGTGTAGTGTGGGACAACATCGAACACAAGGATGATTAATGGTGAAATAAAGGGAATTCATATTAGCCTTATCATGGCTATCTACAATATCTTCCTTGTAATACAATACAATATTATGGACATGCTACACTTTTTAGAGACAACTATTTGGATTAAGGATAGTGATATGTCAATTAAGGGCTATCCTTGAATGTAGAATTGAGCCATGAGAATATCGAACACACCACCATCAATATAGAAAATTTCAAGGTTGCCAAAACTCATTGTAAATGGGGTAAAAGTATGGGGTACAACTATGGTGCCTTGTTACTCCTTCATCATATACATTTGTCTTTGACCATATGGAGCATTGTAAAGAAAAATTATAAGTACCAACACTAATGAAGAAATGTGGAAGATCATGTGGTGGTAAATTTAGTAGGGATCCTACAACATTTGGAATGTTAATATGGTATGAATGTACCACTAGGTATGTTCTTTACATGTCTAAAAATTTTTGGATAGAATCATGATCATAATCAAAAAAAAAAATTAGTTTAAACTTATAAACAAATTCATTTGTTCTATATCTTGTGATTATTTTTGTAATTTTGTAATTTGAAAAGGACAACGCCGAGGGAATCCGAAAATCATGATATAGAAAATTTACTGTTAAGTAAATCCTTCCATCAAATTTGGAAGCGAGATCGAGAATTTTAGTGAATAGAAGGTCCGCTCCACAACTTTTAGTACACAATCATGAGAGTCATGCATTGATCACAAGAATGGTTTCCTCATTGTATACCGTTATCACTGTGCCTGCAATTACAATTTAATTATGGTCCCAATTACAATTTAATTATGGTCCCTATTAGATCATCATTATTAGAATAGCGTTTACAAATTTATATATCAAATTTATTAAAACAATAGTTAATAACATTTACATAATTAGTTTAATTATACTCCACATTTTATGGTTTTTTAAAATATGTATATTTATTTAAAATGGTTTTAAAATATTGTAATTATGGTTCCTATTAGAACACCATTATTAAAATAGCTTTTGAAACTTTATATGATCAAATTTATTAAAACATTAGTTAATAACATTTAAATAATTCATTTAATTATACTCCACATTTTATGGTTTTTGAAAATATTTATATTGATTGAAAATGGTTTTAAAATATTTTCCATCATGTGAATCAGCCACTTTTCAATGACATTAGTTAATAATATTTAAATAATTTGTTTAATTATACTCCACATTTTATGGTTTTTGAAAATATTTATACTTATTTAAAATGGTTTTAAAATATTTTCCATCATGTAAATCGATAACTTTTCAACCACATTAATTATTAACATTTAAATAATTCTTTTAATTATACTCCACATTTTATGGTTTTTGAAAATATTTATACTTATTTAAAATGGTTTTAAAATATTTTCCATCATGTAAGTCAGCAACTTTTCAATAACATTTGACATTATAAATATTAGATAAAGTGAATTTTGTTATATAATTTTTATATAAAACAAAAAATTTAAATTATTAGAAGATGCTAAATTTTATGAAATTTATAAAAAATATCTAAATAACTTAGTTTTTTCAATGATGTGGATTTTAATTACTATCTTTTTATGAAACTTTAAAGGATGGTCATACTTCACTATGAACAATATAAAAATATGGAAAACCATAGTTTAAACATTTAGTTCTATTTTGAATTGTTTAACTAATCATTTCTTAAAAAAAAATTAGTTTATCAAAATTTATTATAAATAATTTTAATAAATTATTATTTATGGATTTTAATTATTATCTTTTTATCCAAAAATGAAAAAAAAATTATTTTTTTATCAAATTTTAAAGCATCGTTATACTTCACCATGAACAATATGTGGAAACCAATAGTTTAAACATTTAGTTCTAATTTAAATGGTTTAACTAATCAATTCTTAAAAAACTTTAATCAAAATTTATTATAAATTTTTTTAATAAATTATTATTTATTAAGGAATTACATGATAATAAATATATCTTTATATATGTTTGAAATATTTGATTTTTTTTTCATGTAATGAATTTTGGAATATTAAATTCAAGATGAATTATTACAATTTAAATAATTATATATTGGTATTTTAGATATTTGATTAGATGATATTAGACATTTTTTTTATAATTAGATATATTTTTTAAGATGTTAAATTAATTCAAAAATTTTAAGCATTAAAAATTTTAAAGTATCGTTATACTTCACCATGAACAATATGGAAACCAATAGTTTAAACATTTAGTTCTAATTTGAATGGTTTAACTAATCATTTCTTAAAAAACTTTAATCAAAATTTATTATAAATTATTTTAATAAATTATTATTTATTAAGGAATTACATGATAATAAATATATCTCTTTATATATGTTGAAATATTTGATTATTTTTTCATCATGAATTTAGAATATTAAATTCAAGATAAATTATTACAATTTAAATAATTATATATATTATGATAACTTTAGATATTTGATTAGGTGATATTAGATAACAAAACTTTATAATTATAGATTTTTTTTAGATGTTAAATTAATTTAAAAATTTTAAGCATTAAAAAATATTTTTTTACTTAAAAGTTTAGAAGAATATTTGTTTAACTTTAGAGTATTACGGATATGGCTAATATACCAAAAAAAATGTATTCATCAATTTATTTTAAAAAGAGTTTAAAGGTTTCAATTTACACTTAAGACGTCATTAATCATTTATAAACAATTACTACAGTAAGATCTCTCCAATTGAATTTCAATCTTTAAAAGTATCGAGTAGCCACTATCACTTCTCTCTTACTTTTAACTTATTCAAAAGTAACACTTTGTTACAAGTTTCAAATATTTCTTAATTATTATAGCTTTTCATTTTAAACTATATACAACTATTACATAAAAAAAAAAAAGTTTCAAATATTTCTTAGTTATTTTAGCTTTTCACTTTAAATTGTATACAACTATTACATTAAAAAATTTAAAAGACAATACAAACAACTTTAAATATAATTGTTATTAACAATAATAATGTTTGGCCTTTCTTTCTTTCCCTCTAGTGGAATGTTGATTATCAACCATTGCATTAAAATATTTTTAAGAAAGAAATATAAACAATATTTTTAATAAACAATTATAAACAATTTTGTTTTTGCTATTCACACTAATAATAAGGTTCGCTTCCAAATTATACAATATATAAAACTCAACAAGAGTAAGGGAGTTCACCAGGTTTTTTTATTTGGTATGTTGTTTTAAACATGATTGAAAATTATTACGCATATATCGAATTCGTATTTCTCACTTGCCGTATTGTGCCTTTCCTATCAGTGGCCGTAGCTATCGCAATTCTTATTTTACATCAATATGTGATGGCGGATTCGACCCGCTTCGTTTTTGTTCACCATAAATATGGCTGGGGAGTGGAGAAAGTTGATTAGTTGTGATTGCAGAGGAGAAGTTCCAGTGACTACTCACTCGGTTGCAGTCGCAACTTGAAGATAAGGAGAGGAAGCGTAGGGTGTTTTTGAAGATAAGGAGGGGAAGGGTAGGGTGTTTTTGAAGATAAGGTGGGGAAGGGTAGGGTGTTTTTGAGGTTCTTGCAAATTTGATTATCAATGGGGATGCTAATTGAGAAATCAAAACCCTATGTAGCGATGATATCGCTACAGTTTGGATATGCCGGGATGAATATTATCACTAAAGTCTCTCTTACCAGAGGAATGAATCACTATGTTCTTGTAGTATACCGGCACGCCGCTGCTACGATTGTCCTTTTTCCTTTTGCCTTCTTCATTGAAAGGTAAACCTATTCTATTCATGCATGTCACTTCTGTTAACAACCTCTGCGCTCAATACTTAGGTAATCAGCTCACGTGTTAACCAGCTTACAATTCATTGCAGGAAAGTGCGACCCAAACTCACATTTTTCACATTCTGCCAAATCTTTGTACTGGGTTTATTAGGGTATGTATTATTTCGTAATTTCACGTTTCCTGCTTCTCTTCACATTGTCCCCTCCATTCAATTTGTGATTGAGTCTCTGCAAATTGTTGGCGAGTAATTTAATCTAAATATGGAAAATTCTGAGTGCATGACTGCAGGCCTGTACTCGACCAGAATTTCTACTACCTGGGTTTGAAATTAACATCTCCAACATTTGCGTGTGCATTGAGTAATGTTCTCCCGGCTATGACTTTCGTCATGGCCCTTCTCTTCAGGTAATCAAATCGCATTGTTCCCTGCAAATCATATAGTGGTTGTCATCAATTACTTTATTTTATGGTCTTGCTGTAAAATCTTTATTGCCCTAGGATGGAAAAAGTGAACATCAAAAAGCTACGCAGTCAAGCAAAGATAGTGGGAACGATTGCGTGCGTCGGGGGAGCAATGCTGATGACGTTATACAAAGGTCCTCTTGTTAAGATGGTTTGGTCTGCACATCATCAATCTCCCCAGACATCTTCAACTGCAGCTGCTGTCATTGATAATAAAGACTGGATAGTAGGCTCCCTTCTGATAATTGCAGCCACTCTTGCTTGGTCAGGATTGTTTATCCTGCAGGTGATCATTTACCTTTGACATGTTTGTCTCTCATAATATATATATCATAATAATCTCGAAATTACAACTTTAATTAACGATTTTGAATGTGCAGGCTGCAGTACAGAAGAAATATCCTGCTCAACTATCCCTTGTCACCTTAATATGCTTTCTGGGAACATTACAGGCAGCCGTCATCGGCCTAGCTGTCGTACGTCATCCTGCCAAGTGGGCGTTAGGATGGAACATCAACCTTCTCGCTGCAGTCTACTCTGTACGTTTGGGTTTCTTCTTTCGTCGAGGGAAATAGCTTAAATGACTTTCTTCGGTAGCTTGAATTGAA
>SNQJ01S0108665.1:12591-41976 GCA_010110895.2 Picea sitchensis
AATATATAATAATTCTTACCTCATAAACTTCATAATTTATAAGGCATATTTTATTTCAGAGTTAATTTGACACCATTTTATAAAGGGCTAAAAAGTGCATAAACTTTAAATTTGATCATGATACAATGGTAGGCCATGTCATTTTAAATTTGATCATGATACAAGGGTAGGCCATGTATGTCATTTTGAGTGGGTTTATTTATTTATTATTGAATTATTATTTTAAAATAATATTTTAATAAAAAATAATTTTAATTAAAAAATATTATTAAATTATTAATCTAAAATAATATTTAAAAAATCTTATTATTAAATCATTAATTTAAAATAATATATCGTTAAATATCTTTAATTCTAAAAAATGTTCCTGCTAAAAAGTTCACATTACAGTTCATAAATGTAATGGAAATGTCTATTTATTGAATTATTGTGACTTCACTTCCTTTCATACTATACGTTTAACTTTTTCCTAAAATATGCGATTCGTCATTTGGTGAAAGCATTGGATTCTTTTGATAGGAAAAATTTGTCATTATTTATTTATTTTTATATAAAATATTTTTCAGAGTCGAAAATGATTGGGAGTTAATGGTCAAATTTATTAATTTAAATTAATTTTATTTGTTAAGATTTTGTAGGAGCTGAAATATTAAAGATATTTTCTTTTCACTCCAAACTTATTTAATCTCTTTCTTTAACTTATTTAATCTCCTACTTTTTGTTGGTTTAAATTTTATAACAATAAATAATAATAATAATAATAATTTTATTTATAGAATTTTGATTATATTCATAAAATATTGGACATAATAAAAATAATCTAATTTTAAAGTTAGGGTCAAATCATATACTAAATTGATGTATGAGATGAGATTTTTTTTTTCCAAAGATTTTTTTTATATATATATATTTGTATAGAAATATGCATGTTACAGTACATTCAAAATTGGTTTTATCAAACCTTTCATCATTTAAAACCGTGCATATCCTATTGCTATTGAAAAACCAAACTTTATTGTATGTCTACTGCCAAAAAACACTGTATTACATCTTTAAATATCATTGTAATCTTAGACTTATGCACAAAGAGCAAATCATGTTCTTTCATCCTTCCATGACACAAACAAAAAAAGGGATTTTCTCCTTAAAGATGGAATTCCAAGGCTTCAATTCCAGTGCCATCCATGAACTCATAGTAACCAAAGGCACCATTAGGGAGCTCCAGAGCTTCTTTTGAGAGTTCATCCGCCTTAGTGTTGATTTCTCGCAATATATGATGGAAGGAAAGCCTTCCAAAAGCCTTGTAATTGAGTTTTATGTCTCTCACAATGGTAGCCATGCTTGGGTTTTGTATTGAAATTTCTCACTGGCCCAAACAATTACCATTTTGGAGTCTCCAAATACTTGCAACTTGTCTATATTTTTCTCCTTCGTTGTTTCCAAAAGGGTCCGCAACACTATCAATTTCGCTCTACTATTAATGCCACCCCCAGGGGAGTATCAAATATGTATGTAGTGGGAGTGACTGATGAACATAACTACTCCCACCCCACATTTCGGTGGATGACCTTGACAAAATATTCCCAAGGGATAGTGAAATCAATCATGGAAGGAGGAATATGGCATCGAGTCTTTTGAGTTTTCGGGTTTTCCTTGAATTCTTCTGCCATGCTTAGCGTGCAAGAAGTTGTAAGCTCTGGAGGAATAGATTTGTCTTTGAAGACTGTCTTTTTCTGAGCCCACCATATATTAGACACCATAATGCTTGGAAGACCTGCGTAGAGGGATATTGATCTATCTTGAAATTAGGATCTGAAACATTCTTCCAACGAGTATTTATTCTAATTGTCTTGTGCATTATGCTTTTCCTTTATCAGCATCAAGACCCGGCCTGCATAGAAACATGAGATGAAAATATGAGAAATTGATTCAGAGTTTGAATTACACAGAGGACACCTGTTTGGGCCATGCTAACCTCTTTTATGTCCATTGTCCCAAGTCAATAGTTTATTATTTAGAGCAAGACAAAAGGTAGTTTCACATCTTGGGGGAGATTTCATCTTCCAAAGGGGTTTCCACCAACACTTGACACGTCCTTCCAACCTGTCTCCCATCTAGGATTTGTAGCTAAGTTTAATCAAGTATGAACCATTTCGATGGTTTTGGGACCAACAGAGAGAGTCCTCAATGTCTTCGTCTAAGGATATGAAGTTTTCACATCGTAGTTTTACGTAGGCCACCCATTCTTTGGACAACACTTCATGGAGGCCTAAGGAGTTCGTGTCCCTCCAACCCAATCTTCTTGTTAGTTGTGGGGATCTAATGCTTACATCTTTAAGAGAATTTTTTTTATTTTCCCTTAAGAGGTTTAAGAGGGGGAGAGACAACCTATAATTGTTTCCATCTCCCATCCAAGCGTCTTCTCCTAATCTGACTATTTTTCCATCTCCTATTTTCCATTCCCTCCACTTTCCTACCAGAGGGAAAGATTCCACGAAATCTTTCCATACTATCAAACCCTTGGGAGATTTTGTAGGCATGTGAAACTAGTCTACTACTGATAGTTTTGAGAAGTATTTGGGAATCATTACTCTAGTCCAGAGGGAGTTTCCTTGAGACATTCTCCATAGGTTTCTTCCTACAAGGGAACGAGTGAAGGACCGAATGTCCTTTAGACCCCATCCCCCCGCCTCCTTTAGGGAAGCAATAGATTTCCAAGAGGCTAGGTGGATTCCTCCTGAAGCCTTTTGTATTGCCCATAGGAAGATAACACAAATCCTACGAATTTTATCTAGCATGCCTTTGGGTAAAGCAAGAATTGAGTTTAGTAATCTGGAATGATTTTGAGAACATAATTGATAAGTGCTAGGTGACCTCCTCTTGACAATAGCCAGTTTACCCAAATCGAAATTATGGCTTCCACTTTTCTAATTAACCAGCTCCAGTCCTCCTTCGTATAACACTCTAGTTTTAGACAAAATCCAAGGTACTTCATTCCCTCGCTAAGAGTCTTTTGCTACGTCGGGATTATATTTAGAAGGGAGTTCTCTTCTGTTTCAACACAATGGTTTAAGATAAGGCAAGATTTTTCCAGATTGACATTCATACCTTTAGCTTGGCAGAAAAGATCTATGGATATCTTAAGAGAGGACAAATATCTCAAAGAAGCATAAACAGTAACAAAGATATCATCCTAAAACAACATATGAGACACTTCTTCATAATCTGATACCCTGATTCCTTTGACTAGGCCATTGGAGCGAGCCTCTTTGATCAATCTGCTAAGGGCTTCAACAACCAACAAAAAGAGGAAGGGCGAGAGGGGACATCCCCGACGAAGACCATGCGATGATTTGAAGAACCTGGATGAGGATCCATTTATTAGAACCACAAAGGAGGCACTTTGTAAGCATCCCATGATCCAATTTACAATGGGTAGGTTCATGCCCAATTGTAATAGAACCAAGTGTAGGAATGTCCAATTCACTCTATCATATGCTTTTGATAGATCTAATTTGAAAATTGTCGCCTTGAGGTTCCTCTTTTTAACTGTGTGAAGAACTTCCTGAGTGATTTCTACTGCATCATGTATTTGCCTGTTATTGAGGAACCCAGACTGTTCTTCTCCTATGATCTAACTAAGCATAGGCCTCATCCTTCTGGAAATTATTTTAGTGACAAGTTTGTATATTACGTTATAACACGAGATTGGCTGAAAATCCTCAAAGGACTTTGCATTCTCCCTTTTCAGTATGAGGCAGAAGAAGGTGGTGTTTAGTGGCCCATATACTCTTCCACTCCTTTGTGATTGAACCTTTACAACTATAAGAAGGTCATCTTTAAGAAAATCGTAGGAGGATTTGTAAAATTCCACAGTGAACCCATCAAGGCCTAGACTTTTTTCGTTTTGCATCGAAGATAGTGTCGAGCATAATTCTTCCTCTGTGACTTCCTCCTTCAATGAATGACTCATTTCTTTAGAGAACACTACAGGAAAGTTTCCTACTACTTCCAATATTTCCTGAATAGGACAATCTATAGGGTCAAAGAAGAGATTTTTGAAGTACTTTTCACCAGCTTTCACTTTTTCCGTGAAGGAGCTCCAAATGGAGTTGAGGTTTTTCATAAAATTTGTGAAATTATGAAAGAATTTTGTACTATTATCTCCCTCTTTGATCCAGGTGGCCTTGATTTTTTGGCGCCATTCTTGTTCTTCAGTTTTTAACCATATTTGATGCCAATTATCCAAGTTTTTTAGCTCCTCCAGTTTGCTCTCTGTGAGAGGGCCATTGTTCAAATCCTGGTATAAATACTTGAGGTTTCTTTCGTGTCTAAAATGGAACTTCTTCTTATTGCCTTCCAAAAAGGAATCCAGTTTTTGATAATGGTTTTCATCTTCTTTAGGCTTGTAACAAACTGGACCATTATGGGATTTGGATTTTGGGGGTTTACCTTTTCCCATTCAGAGGACACCATCTTTCTGAAGTCTTTGTCTTCTAGCCATACCTGGATTTTTTCATCGGGGTTGGGGGAGATTCCAATCTAAAGGTCCACTGGAGGGTGATCGGACAATGATCCAAGATTCCCCCTACTTCCACTATTGATTTGAGGCTGATCCCAAATTTCATCATGCCTTCCGATACTAGGAAACGATCCAAATGTTTTTCCACCTCTTCATTTCTGGATCTGAATTTCCTCCAGGTAGGGGAAAACTCAACTGGCTCCAGGTCCATAAGCTGCATGTTCCTCGGGAGGGAGGAAAAGAATCCTTTTTTATGGTCTTCCCTAGGGTTCTCCCCCCAAAATTCCCTTAAGGAGAGGGTAAAATTCATGTCTCCACCCACCACCAGATGAGGGTCCGAAAAAATTCCTGCAGTAATCAAATCCTCCCAAAACGAGACTCGATCAAAGTATGGTCGATATATATTGACAACGAAGAAATCCAAGTCAAGATTCTTATGTTTTAGTTTTACTAAGATAGAAGTTTGTAACGATGAGGAAGACATATCTTGAAAATTAGGACTCCAACCAGTGATTAAACCTCTCGGCATGCCATCTTCATTGAGTGTGCTAAAAGACCAGTTCTTGAGCCAACCATTGAACAAGTCCCTCTTGTTTCCCCCTAAACACATTGTTTCATGGACCAAAATAATGTCTGGTTTCAAGCTCAAGAGAAGGTGTTTGAGGGCCAATTTCCTAGCCCCCCCCCACCCCTTTGGAGTTGAAGGAGAGGATTATCATCGTGCCCTCGGGGGAAGGGAACTACTCACTCTAAGGGCCCATTTAATAGTAGCTTGGGTTCATTTTCGGATCTCCACCACAACTTTCTCCTGAGCTTTTGAGAAGTGTGATTTCCTTCCCACTTGGGTGGAAGGAGGGGGGTCTAGGACTAGACCCCCTTTTTAAGGGACAATCTCCGATGGATGAATCTTGGAGCGTAAGGCGTAGCCTTTTCTCAAAGGGGAAGAAGGGTTAGAACCCCTGAAGGGGGGGAAAGAGGAGGACATGTAGGAGGGGATATTTGCTTGGGCCCCAGTTGGGGAAGGAAGGGAAGGCACCATCTCTTGGTCAATTATTGGAAGGGAATCTGAGGGAGAGACTTATGTCATATGCATCGAGGGAATCGAGGATAGGGCATGAAGGGAGACTTCAACATGGGAAGGAACTTCGGAAAATACATGGGAGCCTTCTGGGATCTGAGTGGAAAGGAAATCAACATAAAAAAATTTAAAGGAGGGAGGAGGAGGAGATTCTAGAGTTTTTGTACCTAGAGGGGAAGTCTTCTTGACCAGTTCTCCCAAAGCCTTGCTTGAAGCAACCACTTTTTCAGGTTCCATAAGGAGCTCTTCATTTTTTCCTTGCAAGGTCACAACATCCACTGGTCCCGCATGCCTTATAGTTGACTTGGGTCACCAAAATTTGTGATTGGGTTGGGACAAAGGCACCACCCTTGAGAATTGAACCCTTAAGTTCCCTACTTCATGGCATCTATGGAAATGAAAGGGAAGTCTCCAGTAGTCAATTTTTTGGTGCCAGGTCTTTTCCGCGAAGACAATGTCGATGCTTCCCACCAAACCTTCTCTTACATTCACTTCAACCAAAATCCACGCTCACTTGCAATCCTTTTTTGACTCCCAATTTGGTTCAAGCTTTATAAAAGTTCCCAACCTATTGTCGATGGCTTCCATTGCCTCGGAAGACCACAAGTCCAAGGGTAAGCCTGATAATATTGCCCACACTTTCGTTGCAAACATTGATTCTTTCAAGGGGTCGAAGTCAACTGACTAGGTTTTAATAAAAAGACTTGAAGGTATCTAGGAACATTCTCTTTAGTGAATGCTCTCACTATCTTCGTTGTATTGAAAGAGAAACAAAATCCATCCTCTTAGCATCAGATGAGTTTCTGGAGTATACCCAAGCAAGGGTTTCCATTGGTTTTCTATCCAACCAGACAAGGCTTTTTCCACTGGGGATTTTTCTCAAAATATTCCCATCAACATTTTTCCAACAAGCTTTGAGACTTCAAAGATAAAAATGTCTTCTCCTACCACCATTTTCACTACACCTGCCTTCTCTTTTATACTCTTTGCTGAGGACTTCCTGGATATTCCTTCCAAAAACCCTTGGTGAGGAATCTTTTCTTTTCCTTTTACTTCCACCTTCGAGACCATTGTGGGGTCTTCAGGCACAGATATAGTAGAATTAGATACCTAATTTCGAGTAGACGAACCCAGAGAGATTTCCTATAAACAATAATTAGTACCTAGTTAATTAATGTCTTCATTTTTGGAGTCTAGAGAAACTCCTAGAAGCCCACTCGTGTGAGAGGGACAATTTGACTGGGGAGTTACTTCCGTAGAGGGTTTAGGGGAAACAAAGATCCTAGAACCGATTGGACTTGTGCCATAGTCCACCAGTTCTTCCTCTTCAAGATCCATGTGTCTCGTATCACGTGAATGGCCACCTCGATCATGTGCATACAGAAAGAAATTGTGGTGTCGAATAAGACCAAACAGAGGGAAGTAGGCCAAAATATAGATAAAGGGAGCCAGAAAAGGGAATAGGGAGGAGGGAAATGGAAGGGCGGGGAAAAGGGCCTATGGCCCTTGCACGGGATATTAAGCCTTAGGAATCATAAGACCGAGGGAGAAATCGCATACCTTCCATATGAGATGTGATTACTTATATCAATAATAATATTAATATGTGATTATTAAAAAAAAAATATTTTTACAAATTTTAAATAGGTTATTAAACAAATAAGCTAATTTTTTTTTTTTTTTAAGATTAAAAATTAATTATATTTTAATACATTTTAATGTGTATGTAAGTTTGGAGTTATTTATTTATTTTGTATTTTATTTTACAGTTTTTTTTTAAATAATTAAAAATATCAATTTTATGTTTTGGAATTGATTTTCTAACTACTATAAAAAAAGAATTCAAAGTTGTTAGGATCACTGTTTTATTTTTGTATTATTTCATTGTTTTATTTCAATATTATTAATGATGTAAAAAAATTTATTAAAAAAATTTAACTCATGTTTGCAAGTTGGCCAATATTCACCTTTATTTTGTTGTTAATATATTTTAGAATGTAGGTTTTCACAATTGGGAAAATGGAGGAACCAGAGCCGAGGCGATATTTTGAAATTTCCTGAAGGGAGGTTTGGATAGGCTGAGCATTTGATCCTATTCCGATAGGATGGCTATCTCTCTACTATTTTTATTGCCTTCTTATCGTTCCTTCTTTGTTCAGTCTCTCTATTTAGTGGTTCTCGTCTAATTACCATTCCTTTTTTCGGAAACTGGAAGGGTCTTTTATTAACTATTTTTATTTTTCCAAGCTCGTGCCTGCATTGATTTTCCTTTTACTTTTATCTTATCCTCTGACTTTAATGTTCCTAGATTTTGTCCTATTGTGGACTAAAAATTCTTTGTTTCCATCTTTGGAAACTGGTCCAATAGAGTGGTTTTGAAGGTGCAGTCTAGGTGTTAGGTCTCTATGGAGTTTTTTCTGCCTATTTAGTTACTTCCTTAATTGCTTGTCAGTCTCCTTAATGGGTCCATCTGATCTCGCTGGTGGGAAGAGTGCAACACTTAATGCGACCATCCATCCCAAGAGTAATGAGCCTTTAATCTTACCGTCGTCATTAAATGAGTTTGATCTTTCGTTTAAACCTACCGTGCTCCAGGATGCTTCCTCTTTTCTCCCTAAGCCTCTACACTCACCGCATTTTGTTATTGTTCAACCTAACCAAAACTCCTTCCCTACGGAGAGGTTTTCATCCCAGTTTCTAGGTTTTCGCAACATATCCGCTCAGAAGACGTCGTCATTAAATGAGTTTGATATTTCGTTTAAACCTACCGTGCTCTAGGATGCTTCCTCTTTTCTCCCTAGGCCTCTACACTCACCGCATTTTGTTATTGTTCAACCTAACCAAAACTCCTTCCCTGCGGAGAGGTTTTCATCCCAGTTTCTAGGTTTTCGCAACATATCTGCTCAGAATACTGTCAGGGTGACTCCAAAACCAACTAGTAGAAGACGAAGGCTCTGGAAACCCAACAAGGTGCCTAGAAAACTTGTTTTGGGGTCGGATATAGGTTTAAAGGAAACTTGTCACATGGATCTTTGTGGTCTGGTAGGTCATGTCTCATACCATTAACTACCACAAGAACCTTTACAGGAGTGGATGGAAAAGACTTGGCAACCTATATTAGGATACTCACCAAATATTATTTATTTGGAAAAAGGGTGGTTAGCTTTCATGTGTAGGTTGCCCGAGGATACAGTAACTTTATTGGCATCCCGGTGGTTATTTGGTGCTAGCATATTAATGCTTAAAAGATGGAGAGACTCCTTTGATATGCACAATGAATACTTCTCAAAGAGACACCTCTGGGTTCTATTACCAGGGATCCCATTCCAGTTCTGGAATGAAGGTGCTCTTAGAGCCATTGGAGATACTCTGGGTACCTTTATATTTGTTTATAGTATGGCTCTCAAAGAAGAAGATAGGAAGATGGGTAAAGTTCTGGTGGAGTTAGATATCCATGGCGGCTTACCAGAAACATTGGATATTCTTTGGCACGACAGGAGAAAAAATCAATGCTTAGACTATATGGGGATCCCATTTAGATACAATCGGTGTCATGAAATAGGCCATCTACACAGAGATTGTGAAGGTTTGGAAACAACGGAGGAGCCTGATGAAGAAATTGAAAACTGGGAAGTGTCGAACTGCTCTATGGAGGTGGAACTTTTTGGAAATGTTGATTCTGGCTTTCAGACTGACTCAAGGTACCAGGAAGTAGCACTAGAGAAACTCACAGGTAAGCTAAAAAAAATTTGTCCCTCCTTGTATGATTCCCTATCTTTATGGGAAAGGGATATTCTGGACAATTCACAAGGGTTAGAATTTTTGTCTAGCGATGTAGTCACTCCATCGATAGTTGTTAAAGATGTGGGTGTCAAGTTATGTAAAAAGTCTTCTGTTGTAGACTTGGGACCGGAGAACCTATCAGGAAATGATGTTAATAATGTCGATATTATTGGGAGTAGCTCCCTTTCTTTAGGCCTGTCTTTAGAAGACGCTCCCTTGGCAACTGAGCTCCAACCATCGCAGTCTGGTTCCTCGTCACCTTTTATGTCAGCCTCTGAATTAAACCTCCAAGGCTGTAGGGAGTCGGAAGTTGATGATGAAGCCCTTCTGGTTGTTTTTGATAGTCTTCTTCCTCCTATCTGGGATAATGAGTCCTCCATTCCTCTATCGGTCTACCTTGGGAAAGCAATTGTTGTTGAGGCTTTGGGTGGGGGACAAGCTACCATGTCCAACTCTATCCCTGAAGGCAAGGGAAGGGACTACGCATGGTCACGTGGTTTAGGCATACAGATCTCTCCCATAAAAACTAGAAGCTCTCGTAAAAAGGCGGAAGGGGGAACAATTTCTTCTGAAGATAAGGATGTTACCACTGCTGATAGTGGGGCACTTAGAGCACTGAAGGCCCTAGCAAGGGTGAAGTAATGATTTTATTATCCTTGAATATCAGAGGAATAGGGGTCTCCCTAAAATCCATCGCGTTTCGCCGGGTTTTGGATCATGTTCGCCCTGATATCATTTCTTTATAGGAGACACTTGTGGAAGATTATAAAGTAAGAGGTTTTTTGCAGATTTATCGTCCGACGTGGGTTTCTTGTGCTGTTAGTTCTCTAGGACATTCCGGGGGGTTGCTAGTGTCTTGGGATCTGAATTCCCACTCTCTTTCTTTGACGTGTGGGGGTATCTTGTTGACAGACAAAGTTTTAACTACTCTTTGTTCTATTTCTCTACTCAATGTATCTGGTCCTTGTACAAAAAAAAAGAAATTTCTGGGATTCACTGGCGGGTAGTGGTTTTCTTGATGCTGACAATTTGATACTTGTTGGGGATCTAAATATAACTCTATCAGCCGAGGAAGCGTGGGGTAGTACTAATTTCTTGGGTTCTTTGGCAGATCATCTTAAAGCATTGTTCTAGTCAAAGAATTTGGTGGATATTCGTCCAGACAGGTTGGTTCCAATGTGGCGAAATGGTCAGCATGGGTCCTAGGCTATTTAAAAAAGATTGGATAGATGATTGTTATCAGAAAGCTTGTTAATCTCAAAATATTTGTATCACTCGTGGTTGGAATATCCATTTATCTCGGACCATGCACCAATCGTCTTCTAGATGGATCTAGTTGCGGTCAATAAGATTTATCCTTTTAAACTCAATCCAATTTGGTTATTGGAAGCTTATTATAAACAGTTAGTTAATCTAGTCTGGAAGAATAATAAATACTTATCTGAAGAGGGTTTTCAACACAGATTGGTATGGAAATTAAAATACCTACAAAAGCATACTAAGATTTGGTTAAAAAAGAGAGAAGAACTCTTAACTAAATGAATGGATTCCCTGGAAGCACAAATCAAAGAGACTTTCCTAAGCGTTGTGGAGGATAATACAACCTTTGAAAAATAAATTTTACTAGGGAATCTAGAAAAGGAAAGGAATAAAATTCTAAGTTATAATGAGGAAAAATGGCATCAAAGGAGCAGAGCAATTTGGATCAAAAGCAGTGAGTCAAATACAATTTTTTTTCCATCATTACGCAAGTCAGAGGCGCATCCATAAACATATTTGGGAATTAGTTGATGAAAATGGTGAGAAAGTAAGGGTCAAACAGATTTGAAGAAGACAAGGACTCAGTATTTTAATTTTTTTTTCAAAGCTCGTATAGACTCATTTAATGTGGAGAAAATTAAAGTAAGAGAGCTCTTCCAAAGAATGGTTTAGGATGAGGATTTAAGTTTATTATTGAAGCATGTTACAATAGATGAAATTAAAAAGGTTATGGATCTCTTTAAAAGGGATAAGAGTCCTAGCCCAGATGATTGGACGGTGGAATTCTTCTCCTTCTTTTTTGATTTGGTAAGCGAAGATCTGGTTCATATGGTGGAGGAATCTAGGATATATGGGAATATTCCAGGTTGCTTAAACTCTACTTTCTTGGCTTTGATACCTAAAGAGAATTGCCCGACCACTTTCGGGGATTATAGGCCGATATACCTTTGTAACCTTTGTTATATATTGATTTCAAAAGTCATTTCAAACATGATTAAGCCCATTATGTCTCGTAAGCTGTCTGAAGAACAATTAGGTTTCTTGGAAGGATGAAGAATCCAGGATGCCATAGGTACAACCTTTGAGTGTTTGCATAGTTTAGAAAAAAAGAAAAGATGTAAATCTTTGATCCTTAAACTGGATTTGCGCAAGGCTTATGATTGTGTGGATTGGGAATTTCTCCATTTGGTTCTTCTTCAGGTAGGTTTTGATTCTCAAATGACTAGATGGATTATGAGCTATGTTACTTCACCTTCCTTTGTTTTTCTCATAAATGGGGAGGCAACTAAATTTTTTAAAAGCGGGAGGGGCTTAAGACAGGGCTGCCCCTTGTCTCCACTTTTATTCATCTTGGTTATGGAGGCTCTCAGCCTATTATTAAAAAAGAGGAAAGCGGAGAATAAACTCTTGGGTGTTAGAGTTTCAAGTATGATAGACATTCTACATTTTCTTTTTGTAGATGATGTCTTAATCATGTCAAAGGATGATCTAATTGAATGGAAGGAAATTTATGATCTTATTATTTTGTTTCGTAAAGCAATAGGTTTATAGGTCAACTCTTCGAAGACTTTAGTGCACTATGAAGGGTTGATAGATTTTGAGTTGGTTTCATTACAATCTCTTCTTTCGTTTACTTTCACGGCCTTAGACTTAGGCTTTAAATATCTGGGCTTTCATATGAAAACATGAACTTAGAGGGTGGCAGATTGGACGTGGCTGCTAACTAAAATTAAAAAAAAAGATTGGAAACTGGTGCTATAGATGGCTTTCGTTGGGTGGTAGGTTTGTTTTACTAAAGTTGGTTCTGGAAAGTCAATCCATTTACTGGATGGATATTGAATTAGTCCCAAAATATATTATATCCTAGATCTGTAAATTATGTTTTAAATTCTTGTGGAATGGAAATAATTCATCAAGTCACATACATTTATGCAGTTGAGAGGTTTTATCGCGACCAAAAGCAACTGGTGGGTGGGGTCTTAGAAACTTAACTCATTTCAATACAACATTGTTGGCAAATACTCTTTGACATACGCTCTTCTGCAAAGGTATTTGGCATAACATTGTGATGGATAAATACATAAGACTTCTTGATGTGATTAAATGGTTTAGGTCGGCAAAGTTCGAGCACAATATAGCTTCAAGAACATGGAGGAACTTATTAAAGTCGGTGCATCTATTAATCCATTGGCATAGTTGGTTGCCGGGATCGGGGGACAAAATTTATATTGGCCGAGACTATATTCTGGGATTGCGTGAAAAATCCTAATTGTCTCAGGATCCTCGTGATCATCTAAATAGGAAGGATATCAAGCTGTTGGTCAATGCAAAAAATCCATCGGGAAAAAGTGATGGCTCAGATAAATGGTTATGCAGTAATTCTTTGGGTCTTACAGGTATCCTCGTAGAAGAATGGAACAACTATACAAAGGGCCTCTCAGCAGCTGGAGTTATCCTTGGTGAATCAAATGATACACCTATGTGGACGGGAGGAGATGCATCATGAAAAACTACAGTAAAAAATTTATATACAACTCTTATATCTACTCAAAATTATCAACTTGTAGCGACTTGGAATCAAAAAATTTGGAAGTGGGATATCCAATTAAAGATAAAAAAATTTACTTGGTTGACTATTTCCCAAAAAATTTAACTTGGGATGGACTTCAAAGAAGAGGTTGGGAAGGGCCTAGCTTATGTTTTTTATGTAAAAGAAACTCTAAAAATTTAAAACACTTTTTCATTGACTGCAGTTTTACAAAACATGTATGGATAGTGTTAAAATTCAAATTGAACTTAAAAAGAGCTTGGACTGGCCAGGATATTGCAAATTGTTTTCGTCAATGGATTATTGACAAGTCAGCTCATTCAAAATTAGCAGCTATAACTTGTTGGGGTCTATGGCTTGAAAGAAATAAGTGTATCTTTGAAAATATGGCTCCCTCTGTCCATTCAATTTTTTTTAAGATTTTGGGGATGTACAATCCTACTAATCCCGCCTTACCTAAATCCTTAACTAAGGAATGTTTTATCCATTATGAGGAGGTCTCCTCCATTGCTTTCTTCGGCGGGGAAACAAGAAGTGACCAATCATCTTGTGGAGCAGGAGGAGTCTTAAAGACTGTTGACAACTTAGTTTACAGGTGGTTTTTAAATTGTGGTGCATGAACAAATACAAAGGCATAATTAATGGGTATCTAGGCTACCCTTACTTTAGCAAACCATCTCGCTTTACATAGGCTCCAAGCCTTTGGATATTCAAAAGTGATTATAGAGTGGATTAATGATAGGGGTAAAGTGGATGTCTGTTGCATTGAAGGCTGGAAGAAATGCACAAAATATTTATACAAAAATTTCCATCTTCTAAGTTTCCATCATATCTACAGGGAGTTCAACAAAGAGGCCAACAAGCTCTCCAAAGAAGCCCTTCTGGCTCCGGAAGGAAGGATATATTTTTACTAGTGGGAACCTGGAGGAGCGAGGCAGTCAGAGCATTTGGATATTTACTGAGTTCTGTACCATGATAGTGCTTTCTATTTTTTGGCATACTGATGTGACTTGAGACTATTATGATATTTCAGATAGTATTTCACCCAGTTTAGCTATGTATCTTTTATGGTTAAGCCTTTGGTGATAATCTCTTTGGCGATGTAACTTTTTTGTAATGTTTTTTGAATGTCTTGGGTAAAGACATAGGGCCCTAGTCTCTTGATGTAGACAAGAACTTTGGATGACAGTATGTAAAAAAAAATTATATCACTAATATAATTTTGAGCAAATTTTCACTTGAAAAAAAAAGTTTTCACAATTAGACATAATGTAACACCCAACGTCAACACTAGAACAAATGTTGGAAGGGTTGTTCTTAGAGGGTAAGGAGCTCACGAGATTAATGGACCACGAGTTTCTCTCAACTTTAAGGGGAGAAGACTCATTAGGGTTTACTTTTGCCAGAAATTCGGTCAGAAATTCTTGGATATGCATATTTGAGTGGTTAAATCTGTATAATACGAGTGCCCTAGAGGTTTTTCAACTCGTTGGATCCATTTCAACATCTAGAAATGAAATTTAAATAACATAAAATTGTTATTTATTGCATAGTTTAGTAGTATTATTACCCCTAAAAGGACCAAAACTTAGAATAGTTAGACAACGCCCATTTTTATGGAAGAAGGTCAACTTTGTATTTATACTTTGTATGACATATAAATATTTTAATATGTAATTTTTTTTATTTTTTTTTAAGTAAAAAACAGATCCTATTATATTAATACTTCAAAATTACACCATGACATGGAGGTGCCCGCTATCCCGCATGTGAAGGAAACCGAGACAACTGGCCAATCCAAATTAGCATGCAAACTCAAAACATTGTTTTGCCACCCTGCCTGGAGGAAACCAGGGTGCATGGCTAGTTTCAACAGTAGTTTGATGATGCCTATGCTATCGCTACCATGGCTATGAGCTAGAAGAGCTACAGCTCTAATAAACATCAAAAAAAGAGAAAGAGTTTTGAGCAATATTGAACAAGAGAACCTATTAACCGGTGTCCTCACGGTCGTCCTTCTTCTTGCTGCGTCTAACAGGAATGGCATAGAGCTGAGCGCAGGTGGGGCATTGTTGTCGTGGGGTGGCGCTGGAGTAGGCGGTGTACAACATGTCCAGGCGTTGGTTAATGCGGACAACTCTGAAGATTTGGTCGTCCACCATGCTGCAGACCTCGAAAATTAGGTTAAGGTGCTCCGGGTGAAGAAGTGGTGGCGAGGGTGGTGAATTTTGCTCATCGTCCTCCTCCTAGTGTGCTTGATGCTGTCACTGCGACTTCAATTCCTCATTGTCTTCCAACAGCTCTTCCTCTACCAGACAGGCGTGAATTCCTCAATGGGAGCGTCGTTGGGACCGTGTGCTTATCGCGGGTGGGGAGGCAGTGCGTCTGCTCCAAAACATGCAGGGGGGTTCCAATTGTCCGGAACTGTGAACATGCGACTTTCAGAGAAATTGTGGGGGAGTTCCGCCGAAGGAATTTCCTCAACATATGTTCTGGGGGGCGGATCTGTTCCTTTGGGCTGCCTGGGTATCTTTCGCTTGGCTAGAACTAGAGCTCGCTCAAACTTCTTATGCCTTTTCCATCGTGAGTCGGTCGCGTACCACCCTGTGCCTCTGTGGGGCCTTCCCCTTGCTCGTGGCATGGTGAGAACAAGGACAAGAGCGAGAACTTCCCCTGAGTTGTTGTTCTCGCTCGGCTCTATAATCTTCCAATGCATCCCAAAGCCACCGAGAAAGATGATAAGGGAGAAAATGGTGGCTATAGCCATTAAGGCTGCGATCTTAATGCTCTGGCTGGCCGGTCTGCTTGCACAAGTGAGAGGCCTCATCAAAAGGTGGAGGCCAACTGAATTGAAGCCCCTCATAACTATCTAGGATATGAGGGCGGTTGGCCACCATTAATGGCCCCTCCTAGCGCTACTCCAAGTGCCCACCCTGCTCTGCGTGGCACCCCATCCGAGGGTTGGAAATCCTTGCTGGCGAGAGTTTGACATTACTTTGATATGTATGAAGCTTCAGAGCTGCGTGCTTCCCAATATATCTGTTCGAGTTCCATGGAAACTCCTTCATTTGCCAGGCAATCATCCACTATGTTTGCCCCTCTCTTTACATGAGAAGGGGTTATGCTGAGGTTGTCCCTAAGGAGGCTTTTGAAGTCCTCAAGCATCCACAAGAGTCGCCAACTGGGAGAGATTTTCTGTGGGATTTCCCCATGGAGGATTTTAGTGATCAGCTGGATAACAATTTGTGAGTCACCCTCCAAGATGATCCTACGACTGTGTAGGGCTACTGCAATTCAAAGACCTTGCAGTAGGCCGATTAGCTCTTCTACATTGTTTGTAGTCTCCCCCAGATACCCTGCTATCAGGATTAGGATTTCCCCTTTGGGGTTCCTGATTATAGCTCCATAGCCGGCTAGTCCTGGGTTTCCCTTTGAAGCTCCGTCAAATTTAATCTTTATGAATCCTATTGGAGGAGGGGTCCAGGTGGTTGGACTGATGTTTTGGTGCTTAGGTGCTCTGATTACCAACGAGTCGATTAATCCGAGCTGCCACCTTTGTAGAGTACATAGTTCCTCTTGGTTACATTCCTTGTCCTTTGGTTGCCAGTTCTTGCTTCTAACTATTTCCTTGATGAGCATGGCAATTTTCCCCCAAGTTAATTCTAGAGTGGATTCCGTGGAGTGCAAGATGCGTTTATTTCGCTCCTTCCAGATTTGCCAGAGAATAAACCCTGGGAGGAGTTTCCAGATGTAATTCAGTATGGGGTTGTTGTAAGTGATTGAGTCCCACTTTTCAATAGTGTCTCTGATGCTACCTCTATTTTGGTTGGATCTGAGCATTATTTGAGCTCCCTGGTCCCATATAGATTGGCTATAATGGCAGTCGTTGAAAAGATGCTCTTTGGTCTCCTCTTGGTGTTGACATAAGATGCAAATTGAGGGCCCAATGAAGCCTCTTCTCTTGAGATTATCCCATGTTAGAATTCTGTTATGGACAATTAACTAGAGGAAGGTGGAAACCTTTTGTCATAGTGCCTTGTTCCAGATTTTGTTCCAAATATTGTCCTTTTCCTGATTGTGGTAATTGCCTTGTAAGTAGTAGGCTTCTTTGACCGAAAAATTGCAAGTTGTGGAGTGTCCCCATCTGAGGATGTCTGGGCCTTCTCTATTGGGGATTTTCCCGTGTCTTGCATGGTGGTGCCAGGCTGACAGATTTAAGTCATCTGGGACTCTTAATTCCTGGCTGGAGGTCTTCCACTGTCGCCATTGTTGTCTTTGTTCGAGGGGTTTCCCAAGATCTTTCACCCTGAGTGGAGGATCTTGATTAAGAGCCTGTTGGAGGGATCTTAGCTCTGCCAGATCATTTAGAGGTTTAAGTTGTTGCCATGAGTCTTGCCAAAACATTGCACTTTCTCCATTGCGGATCTCCCAAAAGGCATGCTTCTGTATTAGGTCCCTGTTTTGCCAGGCTGTGTTCCAAGTGTTTGAGCCTTGTATTCGAACATTGTGCCTGATCAGTTGGTCAGTCTACATGGAGGGAGCGTATTTGTTCTTCCAAATTTGCGCCCATAGGGCATCTGGTGTTTTCATCCATCGCCACCACATTTTGGCTCCCATTATCTGGTTGAGCTTCCCTAGGTCTTGGAGTCCAAGGCCGCCCATGCTTTTTGGTGCGCAGACCTTATCCCAGCCTACCAATGCCCATTTCTTGTTGGGCTGTAGGCCTTGCCAAAGGAAATTTCTCTAGAGGTTTCTTACAGCCTTGATGATTTGCTTGAAAGCTGCTAGGGCGGTAAAGAGATAAGTGGGTAGGGTTTGTAGGAACGATTTTAGCAGGACCAATCTGGCTACAATATTTAACAGTCTGAAGGTCTAGTTGGCCAGCCTATTCGAGATAGAGAGGAGGAGGTTGTCCCCGGAGATGGATTTAGTTGGTGCTCTTGTGAGAGGAATGCCTAGGTAATTGGACAGAAGGGAGCTCTTGGGGATGCCCATGAGTTTGGAGATATGTGATTGAACCACAGCTGGAGTGTTGAAGAAGAAGAGCTTGGATTTTTCTAGGTTCAGCGTCATGCCTGAGGCTTCTGTAAAATCAGAGAGGATGGAGTTGAGCTTGTTGGCTTCGCAAGCAGTGGGGGAAATCATGAGAAGGGTGTCATCAACAAATTGACTGTGTGAGGGAGATGGTTGAATGTTATGCAAGGGTAGGCCTTTGAGGGAGCCTTCTAGAACCGCTGATTTGATGTAGCGGCCCAAGCCTTCCGCCATGAGTACAAAAAGGAAGGGCGATAATGGGTCCCCTTGCCTAATACCTCTGGAGGGCAAGAAGGGTCGGGAAGGGACTCCGTTGACAAGGATAGAGAATAAGGCCGAAGAGGTGAGGTTCAGAATCCAGTTTACCCAAATTTGGTCAAAACCAAAAGAATTTAAGATGGCTCTAAGGTATTGCCAGCTGGCTTTATCAAAAGCTTTTAAGAGATCAAGTTTGATTAACATACCTGGAGTTTTTGTTGATTTGAGAGAGTCGATCACCTCATGTGCTAGAATGACGCTGTCCATAATTTGTCTTCCTTCTACGTAGCCAGCTTGTTCCTTGGAGATGACATAGGGCAGTATTGGCTTGAGGCGATTTGCGATCACCTTTGTAATAATCTTATAAATTGTGTTACATAAGGCAATGGGCCTGAACTATTTGGGATTTGTGACTCTTTCCTCCTTTGGAATGAGAGTGAGGAAGGTTGCGTTGAGAGCCTGGAGAACTTGGCCTGACATTCGTGATTCCTTTATGACCTCCCAGACTTCCTTCCTTACTATGTCCCAGCAGTGATGGAAGAAGTCAGTGGTGAAGCCATTTGGGCCTGGAGCTTTTGCTGCTTGGTCCACTTCCTCCTGAGTGATTTGCCTCATGAGAGCTACCTTCTGTTCAGGGGTTACCAGTGAGGGTATGTGACTGGTGACTCGAGTGATGGCTTCATTTCTGTCTGCCTTAGTTTCCGTGAGGAGGTTCTGGTAGTACCTGTTGAGCTCCTCTTCAATTTGGGTGTGTTCTCTGATCAGGTTACCATGTTCATTCTCCAGATGGGTTATTCTGTTGATGTGTCGCCGGTGGATCATGGTTTTGTGGAAGAATTTTGTGTTCTTTTCCCCCTCTTTGAGCCATTGTACCCTGGATTTCTACCTCCATAATATCTCCTCTTGTTTTCTTCTTTCCTCTAGCTGCACTTGCAGTTCCTCCTCCTCCTTCATGAGCTCAGTGGTTCGAGTTCCTGAGATGAAGGTTCTTTGTATCTCAGCCAGCTTGTTCTCTATGTCCTTAACGCTTTGGAATATATTGCCAAAAGTGTTTTTGTTCCAGTGCTTTAGCATTTGCTTGAAATTTTTGAGCCTTTGTTGGAATCTGTACATATTGGTACCATGGTCTACTTCAGCTTGAGCCCACCAAGTTTTTGCGAGCTGTTGGAAATCTCGGTGTGCAAGCCAAAATTTCTCAAACCAGAAAGGTTTAAATTTAGGTGCTGCCTCTATTGCCAGCTGGAGGGCTATTGGCCAGTGGTCAGATCTAGCTTTGGGAAGAATAAGGCTTTCCATGCAGAGGTCTCTTTCGATCAATTCCTCCGCCATAAGAAAGGGATCCAATCGGCAGGCTACGTGCTGGTTTCTTGACCTGCGGTTGGACCACGTGAAGGTGCCATTGCTGTTCTCTATATCTACTAACTTTAGCTGCTCAGGAAGAGTTTTGAACTTACCACTATCTTGCTCGAGTCTTTTTCTCCCTCCTGTTTTCTCCTCTAGTGACATGATCATGTTGAAGTCGCCTCCTATGATCCAGTTAGGTGTGGTTGCCAAAGGTTTTATACGAGCCAACCTTTCCATGAATTTGATTTTTTCTTGTTGCCCTTGGGGTCCATAGACGTTGGTGATGGTTCCCTCCTGATTCGATCCTATGACTTCAAAGTGAGCTGATAAGGTGCCTATAGTGGAAAAGGGTCCACGGAGAGTGGTGTTGCTTGGGTTTCATAGTATGGCCAGACCTCTTGAGGCTCCCGAGGAGTCTGTTTGGATTGAGTTGCATCCTTTCCATATGCATTGAAAGATGGTTTCGGCCTCCATTCCTGCACATTTCGTTTCTTGTAACATTAGAATATCTGGGCTTTCAACTTTGATGCAGTCCCTGAGAGTCCTTTGCTTGGATCTGCCGTTGAGTCCACTAATGTTCCAAGTGATGATCTTCATCATTATGAGGGTGGGTGTGGGTGGAGGTATCCCTCCGAGAGATTATGTATCTGACCTGAGTTGATAATGAGATTGTCGCCTTTTTTGATTAGTTGATGTACTGGTTTTTGCCCCCTTCTTTTGTTCTCGCGTGGTATTTTTTTTTAGCCTGAGCCTGATTCTGTGGCTATGCCTAAGCGTGCCGTGGATCCCGTTGTTGAATCTAGAAAGACCTTGTGTACCTTTCCGAGTTGCTCTTCAGGGAGGGCTTGCATATCCTTCTGATTGAGAGCTTCCTCAAGTTTTTCAAGGTCAATACCTGCTAAGTCTTGGGCGTCCATCTGCATTAGGGTGTCTCCATCTCCATCTCCTTTTTCGTCTGTGTGGATCTCCCTATTTGGGCCAGAGGAGGAGAGTGTAAGGTTTTGGTCTTTGCCTTTCTGCAACCCTTCGTGTGGATCTTGGATTTCCTCATCCTCTGGTAGCTGGCTCAATATGTCGTATGCAATCCTGGTCAAGATCTTAGGTTTGGGGTCAGGTATTTGCCTTCTAGGAGGATTTTTCTTCCTGGTCTGGATCGTGGTGAAACCGTCTTTCTGCAGGTTTTCATTGGCTTTGGAAGCTTGCTTATTGAGTGGGCAGTCCCGGAACAGGTGGCCATGTTCATGGCATTTTCTGCACCTGAAAGGGATGTGTTCATAGTCGAGGGTTTGTGACCAGTCTTCATCCTGATACTCCAGCGTTACTACCCCTGGTAAAGCCTTAGCTATGTTCAAGTAGACACATATTCGAGCGTATGAGGTGTATTTCTGTTGCCTTGTGGTTTATGAGGCTTTGACATATTGGCCGATTGTGTTTCCTATTCCCATGAGAATCTCCTCCAACCAGAACTCCTGCAGAAGGGAATAGAGGCAGATCCAGACAGGTGCCATTGTGAAGTCCTCCTTGTCCGGGCTGAAGCGCTTTGTCTAGAATATTAGGAATAGCCCTGCCGAGTTGTAGAAATATGGGTCGTTCTCAAAGATGCGATCTCTGTCTTCTAGGTTATATAATATGATTGTGAAGAAGCCTTTGGAGCTGAGCTGAACTTCATAGTCACCCTTAGGGTTCCACCAATGTTTGATCCATTTGTTCAAATCCCTTTCGAATGGCCAGAGTCCCAAAAAATTTCCGATGAGGGCATGTTCTTGCATAAACTGGGTGTGGTCCCCTACCCTTGTTGAGCTTATAATGTATCTTGGGGATTTTTCCATTTGCGGGATGCATTTGCCGGGCTCCCATCCACGAGATGCTTTTGGATGGGACGTGCTGGCCTCCGTCTCCATTTCCTTGTTGAATCCCTGTTCTCTGGCAAGGAGTTGTTCACGGATCTGTTGTGGCGGCTCAAACGACAACCATTTTTCCCTTGTTCCTGATCTATCATTGGCTGTGATGTTTCTGTACGAAGGGGGTTTCCTCCCCTCTTCGACGTTCATACTGACGGGTCAGAGCTGGTGTCTGCCTGCGCTGGATCTGTACTGGTGTGTTGTTGCGGCGGATTCTGATTCAGTCATGCAGTGGCTCGCATAGGCGTAGAGCTAGGGTTTCCCGACTTTATACCTCTCATCATCCACTCGTCATTTTAATATATAATTTTAAATTAAAAAGAAAAATTTATAAAAATTTATTAAAAAAAAATGAATTTATAAAAATATGTTAAATAAAAAAAATTGAATTTATAAAAATATGTTAAATAAAAAAAATCAAATTTTAAAAAATAATAAAAATAATTAAATATGTAATATTTTTATAAAAAAATTTAATATTAAAATATTTGAACTAAGTGTTTTTGATAAATAAAAAATATGATTATACAAAAATTCCAAAACAATTCCAAAATTCAAACTTAATATTTACTATTAAAATTGAACCCTTCCTAACTCTTTCAAAGGGTTCAAACCCGTCTTAAAAGGATAATTCAAAAACCTTCGTTCCAAAAAAAATGAAATTTTTTTAAATCACTTGTGATTTATGAAGGACAAAAAATATTTTGAAATTTCAAAAGAAAGGTTACATTTTAAAAAACTCATTAGTATCTTGACTCACAAGTGATGGGTGCTGAATCATTCATTGTACCTTCAATATTAGATGAGGATGGATGTGGATTGTGATCAAGATTTAGGAGGTTCAACTCCTAGTACTTCTCTTTGATATCTAAATACTAAAATCATCTATATTTTCATTATCCCTCATATATTCCTTGATGTACCCTTCCAAAACATTAAATCCAACATAACGCTTGTGACTACATAACCCTACCAACATATTGAAGTATACACCATTTTAAGTGTCACTTGATGAAAGCTTAATGGAGAATCTTGGAAACCTTGTCTTTTTGAATCCCCACTTGAGTCCATGTGTTATGAACATTATTGATCCTCATTGATATTATAATTGGCATCACATTCATCGTCCATACTTAATGTGTTTGGATCCCCCCACCATAATGTCATTCAATTTGTTATCTTTGCCTCTACTCTTGACTTTGCAAAACACCAAAACAATTAGTCATAGGTTATGGGTGTAAATTGTAATGGCATTGGAAAATTATTAGTAAGATTAACCGCAATTATGTGGCTCAATGATAATTTTGAAGAGTAAAGAATAGTCATCAAATGAACCAAAGGAAATAAGTTTATTTATATTTCTTCATGTTCACCTATTCCATCTCTTGAAAGGTATTAACATGTTGGTTCATAATTATTTTGTTGCATTGGTAATGCTATGTGTTTATGTATTATTAGTCATGATGTGGTCATAGCCTTGGTATCTAATATTTGATTATTATTTGAGCACAATGGATGTTGACCTCTCAACCACTTAGAATGTAAGTCATGGCATCCCCATTATGGTAATAGATACTTAATAGTAATGAAACAAGTAATTAATACTTGAATGTAAATATCTCAACAATCCATCGATTTTTTATAGGTTTGATCATTGTAAAGATAATGCATAGTTCTGGTTTGTTTTGTACAAAAGTGTGTTAATGATTATTTTGAATAAAATTTTTGCTAAGCCCTATGGATTTTTTTAACTTTGCTCTTGATTGAGTTTATAAATGAACCTACATAAACTGAACCTTGTCAACATCACAAAACCTAAAATTGGGATTACAAGAGTGAAAATTGTAATTCTATTCATTCAACTTTCTACATCATCAAACCCTTACTTCTTTGTTTTGCACATTGACCATTTCCCTTTTCTTGATTCTAGGCATCTTTATCTATCACACTCTTTCTTTCTTCTTGTTGTTTTTCACAACATTGATATCAATATGACGATAATTTGCAGGTCAAATATAATTAGAGTGCCCCATAGCTCTATTTCCTTATGCCTCAATCCCAAGAGTTATG
Organism: Picea sitchensis; assembly: GCA_010110895.2. Taxonomy (NCBI): domain Eukaryota; kingdom Viridiplantae; phylum Streptophyta; class Pinopsida; order Pinales; family Pinaceae; genus Picea; species Picea sitchensis. Next base: position 36,390 of record SNQJ01S0108665.1, read on the forward strand.
AGACATATCATTTTCATAATTAATACTCATAGCAACAATTTTTATCCTTTGGTGAGATTCTTAATCAAGCTATGGAGAATGTAACATAATTTTTGTTATAATCAAATCAATGCACTAGGGATTATAATCTAACATCCACTCTAACATGCATTCTCGCATGGTTTGATAGTTTGGTAGATAAAGTGAACAATCAATATCCTTAATAAAAATAACACAATTTGTGGTCTTTATGAATGTCTTTTAGTTGCTTGTATGGATCCTAAGAAGCTTCAAATCATAGACATCTTAGCATAAATAATTAGTGAATGAATTCATGTTAGTTTTGCATGTTTCTAAATGCCTATAAAGCAAGCAGACTAGCTTCATGGATCTTCTAGTGTTTTGATATTGTTATCACCCTTCAACAATCTACAATGAACATATTGAATGTGCTTGGGAGTTTAAAGGACATTGACTCCCATTTCTAAACACGATTGTGATGTCTTCAAAGCATTAAATAAATACTTGGAATAAATCATTTCTTATATGGGTGTCCACAAAAATGTTTGAATTTCACATTGTATATGAAAAATTAGATTGTTATTTTTAACACTGAAATTTCTCTAAAGAAAATAGGTTGAGTTTTCATAAATTTTATTTATTTTTAATGTATATAAAACACTTAGAGAATTGGACTTTTTAAAAATAATTTCTTTAATGACATGTGTATTTAGGTTACTCTTGTTAATTGAAATATAATTGATTTTACAACTTTTTATCATAAAAGGGTGGGATGAATATATACCCTTCAACTTGAAATTAATAACATCCCTTCAAATATAATTGATTTTACAACTTTTTATCATAAAAGGATGATATTTTTTTCGTAAGCTAGATTTTGACATTACCTCCCAGAATAATTTTTTTTTACAATATATCTTAAGGGAACTGGTACAGGGGATGCCAACAAAGGAAACCAACCACTACACCAAGCCACCAAAGTATGAGAAACCATTTCAAAGTATCTGGAAGAAAATAACCGATCACAACTAGAGCCTAGTCTAAAACATCTAGGGCCGAAAGAAGCCAAAATAGAAAAACAGTAGTATCCAACTAGACATCCATAATCTAAAATAAACAAAACTAGAGACAAGAATAGACTTAATTACCAGAGTTGCCTCCCAAAGAAGCTTTCTTGGAAAAGTCAGGCCATTTAGGAATCATGATAGATTGGAGAAGATTCTCTTGGTCCCGTCGTTGGTCTAGATGAGCCGAGCATGAATCCATCAACCAATCCATTTTTTTTCTCCATCAACTCTTGTTTGTATTCCATATCAGCATTTTCCCTCCGCAATTCGAAGATGAGTTGAAGTTGTTCATCTGAGAACCTACCTGGCGAATGCGAATTCTTCTGCAAATGCAAATGATTACCTTCCTCGGAGCCATGTGGGGTTGGTGCATGGATCGAAGGAGGAGGAGATATCTGTTTCCTTGCATCAACAATTATACCAGTATCATTGCCGATCAAATGACCCATATCTTCTTTCATTTCCCCCAATTCAACTGGGAAACCCCATAATTCTTCCATACGAGACGATGCAAATTAACCAACCGAAAAGGAGAGAGGCGGGGCAAACGAACCAGGAGACACAATGGAGGAGTCCAGTCAACGGGAGTCATTGCTCGCAAGACTGTGTAGAGGTGAAGTACAATGCCAATGGCCTCTAAGACCATAAAATACCCCGCCTGCATGTTTCACCTTGCCATGCTCATGAGGCATGCTTTCAGGGAAGTAGAGACATATTGCAAGCCCGGGGAGAAGAAAATGATGCAACTAGGAAGAATTCCAGAGCACAATGGGAGAGAAAAGAACAATGTCATGAGTAATGAGGGATGCCCAATATAAACCATACCCAGAATTTTGAGTCCCCATGAGTTCGCTCGACTCCTTAACTAAAGCCATCAATATGGTGTACCTTGCCAACCTTGTATGCATATCACACCCACGTGAAATTATAGACATTGTATCCCGTGGAGGTCGAGTTCAGAAGGATAGATCGAGCGAGAGTAAATGAGCCATGCCTATCCAATATAGCCTTGGAAGAACCAATGAGCGTTGATGGGTGACACATGTACTCAGGCTAGGCATACACAGGGATTTCAAAGTAACACCCCATATGGGGTTGAGTTATCCCATTGACCCAGTTCTGTACGTTCTAGGAAAAGAGGGTGGGAAGGAGTCTCGAGAGCATCACAAGATAAGTCTTGATCCCCACATTCAATTCTAGCAGTTGCTAACCTATCTTCAACTTTTTTTTCCCACCGACGAACATGGGCATGGATGAGGACTTAAGAAACTCAAGGTTACTCAATAGTCTCCAACTAGGGGAAATTTTTGCAGGGGAAAAGCCAATATGAAGTCTGATGAGAGTCACCTTCAACCATGAGATTTTGATAGCCTAGTTGAAGGCATTTTGAATACCTTTAATTAAATCCCACAACTCTGTTGAGTTATTGGTATCATTTCCCAAACTTCGTGCTATGATATTGCTTATGCAGTCGTGGTCATCTCTAAAAAATACCCCAAAACCAGTTGGGCCAGGGTTTCCCTTGGATGCACCATCAAATTTTAGCTTCATAAATATAGGAGGGGGTTGGGACCAATTGGAAGGACTGGGTATAGAAGGAGGTCGAGTTTAAATGGAGGTCGAGTTGAAATGGAGATCGAGATTGAATTTGAGTTTGTGTTCCAACTATGGAGAATGGCTCATTCATGAGGCTCACATGAGAGGTCCTTTAAAGACCAAGGACTGATCCAAACGATTTCTTTTACATGTTCCCAAATATTATGCCAAACTTGGGCTTCTGGAGAGTGCTCAGTATTGAATATCCTTCAATTCCTTTCTTTCCAAATTTTCCATACCACGAAGCCAGGTAGCAATTTCCATATGTGATTTAGAATTGGATTTTTGAAATCTTAGGGACGCCATATTTCTATAATAGCTATAATATTTTGATGATGATGATCAGAGGTACACATTGATTGAGTCACTTGATCCCATATAAGCGTGTTGAAGGAACATTGATTGAGGAGACATTTTGAGGTTTCCTTCCGATGAAGAAATAAAGGACAAATGGATAGACCTATAAAACCTCTCTTTAGAAGATTGTCCCACGTGAGAATACAGTTTTGTGTCAAAATCCATAAGATGGAGCTCACTTTGGGCCATAGGTTCGACTTCCATAATTTTCCCAAATAATGTCCTTTGGAAAAAGGTGATGCTGAGCTTTGATAGTATAAACCACTTTTGTGGAAAAAACACCTTGGGTAGAGTGTCCCCAACGAAGAATATCAGGTCCGTGTCGGAAACGTACTCTTCGAAGTGTTTCTTCCTCCTACCATGCTCTGAGATCACAACCTAAAGGGATCTCAAGATCTTGGTGTCTGGTTTTCCATTCTCTCCGTGGTGGATGAGAAGAGGATTCCTTCTAGAAGTCCTTGACCTTTGCACCGCTTCTATTTACCATGAGATGGTAGATTTCTTGCATATTGTATTTTAGTTGAAGGGGTTGAATTTGCTACCAGGAGTCTTTCCAGAAGAGCACGCTTTGACCATCTCAAACTTCCCAAAAGGCGTTATCTTGGACAAGAGATCGATTATTCCACGTTGCATTCCAAATTAGTGAGACATTATGGTGATCATCGAACCTTATTAGTCTTCTTTCCTCAATTCCTAGAGTGTATTTTTGCCGCCATAAGCGGGCCCAAAGGTCTGATGGGTGTGTTAGCCACCTCCACCAGATCTTGGCACCCAATACATCATTCAAGACACATGGATCTCTTAGTCCCAGCCCGCCCAAGAGATTTGGTTTAGAGAGGGTATCCCATTTTACAAAAGACCATTTCATGCCTCCTTTAATACCCCACCAAAGAATTTTTCTTTCAATGCCCCCTTGATGGATGCCTTTGGAAGGATTGAAGGTTTTAGAGGGAGCTCCATTGACAAGGATGGAAAAGAAGGAAAAGGAAGTGAGGTTGAGAACCCAGTTAACCCAATCTCCATTGAAACCAAAAGAAAGAAGGAGCTCTTTCATGTATTTTCAGTTGAGGGTGTCAAAAGATTTTGACATATCCAATTTAATTAACATCCCAGGGGTTCGAGAGGATTTGAGAGAATGGATTACTTCATGGGAAAGGATCACACTATCTAAAATTTGATGCCCCTCTACATAACCAAATTTCTCATGAGAAATGATAAAAGGAAGAAGAGGCTTGAGTCTAAGAGCCATTACCTTGGTGATGAGCTTGTGTATTACATTGCAAAGAGAAATGGGTTTGAATTGTTTTGGATGCGAGACTCTGTCTTCATTGGGAATGAGAGTGAGGAACATTGCATTGAGAGCAGGAAGAACCCCACGAGTGCACCGCGAATCCTCGACAAGTTGTTAGGCTACTTCTCGAACCATCTACCAGCAATGATGGAAGAAGTTCATTGTGAAATCGTCTAATCCAAGGGATTTACCTATTGGCATTTCCTTCATTTCTTGATCCACTTCTTCAATCATAATCGATCAAAGCAGGGAAGCATTCTGATCCTTGGTGATTAAAGTAGGGATGTCCTAAGTTATTTTGAAAATTGATGTTGATCTATCTTGACAAGGCTCATTTAATAGATTTTTGTAATAGTTAACTAGCTCTTGTTCCATACCCTCATGATCCAAGATTGGTTGTCCATGATCATTCTCCAATCGAGTGATATGATTTATAGGGCGATGGTGGATCATTGATTGGTGAAACAATTTTGTGTTCTTCTCTCCTTCCTTGAGCCATTGGATACACTATTTATGTCGCCAAAGCATCTCCTCCTATGCATATCGCTCTTCTAGTTGTTTCTTTAATTGTTCTTCTTCAACCTGTAACTCGTCAGAGATTCCCTGCAAGATAAGTTGTTGTTGTACCTCTTTCATTTTCTTCTCTAAGTCTCGTTGTGCCTGGAAGATGTCCCCAAACACATTCTCGTTCCATTCATTAAGATTTCATTTGAAGATTTTTAGCTTTTGCTGAAATCTATACATCAAAGTACCTATGGAAACCATCGCATTTTTCCACAAAGTGGGGGCATTCTCTTGAAAATCAGGGTGGGATAACCATAACTTATCAAAACTAAAAGGCTTGCTACGAGGCAGGCCAATTGATTCGATCCATAGTTGAATGGGCCAATGGTTGGATCCCTAAGATGGGTAAAATGTTTGCCTCCATGATAAATCCATCAAACATCAACAACTCTGAGATTAAGAATCTGTCTAACTTACAGGTGATTTGATGAGGACTAGATCTTCTAGATCCAATGGTCTGGATTTGAATCGCTCTTCGCGACTTCGCGAAGATCCTTTTTTGTTCTCGGCAAACCTTCTGAATCTCCTACTCTCGAACTTCTCGATCTTCTCCCACCTGTCTTCTCTTCAATGATGGATGATTTCTCCATCTTCGGGACTTCGACAAGTCCTCGACCTCCTTGCACACTTAGCGCAATTTCTCCTTTCGAGAGTTAGGATGTTCTCGAAAATCCTTATGCACTCCTTGCAAGGTTCTTCGTAGACTCTTCTG
>SNQJ01S0108666.1:11141-23247 GCA_010110895.2 Picea sitchensis
TCTAGGTTAGTTACATAAAAAAAAAAAACACCTAGAAAACCCGTTTAAATATCAAGTAAGACCCCAAAAGAAATCAGACAACTATATTATGATGAAGAAGATCCCTCATCTGAAATATTAAGAAAACCATAAATAAGACGAGACCAGGGTTGTTGCACGTTGTACAAACAAAAAAAACTGCTATACGAAGGGAGAAACCCACAAAGCAAATCCCAGCGCCAAATGCCAAACCCATGGCTGCACACCCATTGAGAGAGAGAGAGCCATAGCTCAGTGACCAAGGCCGAGGGAGGAACCGAACCCTTGGCCATGCCTAAACTCCTTCCTTCAACCTCTCCCTGCGAAAGAACAAGACGACTGAGCAAATGAGAAAGGAATGGTGGCGTTTAGGGTTTAAATGATATTTTTTTTATTATTATTTTCCGGAAATAAGGAGCAAAACCTGGATCACATGCGAGGTCTAAGACTGCGAGGTAATTTTTTAATAAGTTTTAATATATGTTTTTTAATATATTTATCTATTTCATTTTTTTTTTTTTTTTTAATTCTTATATCCAAAAAAAATATATATATATATATATAATAAACAATTCTATAGTTTAGATAAATTAAATAAATTAGGTTTTATTTTAAATTAGGGGTTTCAAAATTTTAATTAATTAATTAAAACTGCATTTTTATAAAAAATAATGTGTTACTTAAGGAGGGTGATATGGGTTTTGAACCCACGACCACCCACCAAGCCCAAGCCTTAAGAAATGACCAAACACCAACGCACCACACATATCACTTTTATAAATACATTCACATATAAATAGTTTAATTATCAATAGTAGCAAAGTACTATCCTGAAGAATAATCTCTAATTATCCATGCGCCAAGCTCACGAGACCATACACACAACTCATCGAGCCAAGAACCAAGTCCCTCCACTCCATTCCACCAGTCAAAGTCAAACACTAAGCTTCAATGCATCACCTCAGGCTCACTACATCAGACGACCACCAGTCAGGAAGAAATACATAACCACAATGCACAAGTGCTAAGTTCCAATGTTGAAGGCCACTCTACAATCCTTAAAGACTCACACCTGTAGCCACTGAGACATGCAATTTAATGAATATGTAAAACACACCAAGGAAACCTCATGAGTCAAGCATCGATGGATATTTAGTTGTAAGTGAAAAGTTTAAAGGACTTAGACTAGGACAAGCGGGAAGGAGGCGACATACACACTAGGAGAGTAAGCTAGAGGAATTGGTGACTATGGCGCAAGGCTAGCATAGCTACCAGGAAAGGGAGTCAATAGTTTTCTTAGGTGAAGAAATCAAGCTTAGATGCTTTAGCCCTAACCTATCCAATCCCCTAAAGAGAGTAATGGATGTTTACAGACAAGTAAAGAAAAACTTACGCCTAACCCTGTTTCTAGTTTGAGTAGCACCAATTTGAAATGTCCTTGAAGTCACCTTGACAAATTTGGTTGATGCAGGTTAAATCATACAGGATGGTAAGGACTTGAGGGAATCGAGGTAGGGGAGCATCGTCGCAGGCACCGCCAATCCCACGAGCATTGCTGCCACCATCGCCCGAACTAGCTCTCATACTGCGCTCGCTGGAGGACATAAATGAAACTTTAAAGGGGCGACAACCAACAGGGACTTAGGTGGAACCCCCACCATATAGAACGGGTAATCTAGAAGCGACAAGGGATTTAGGGGGAGGACCTCCACCCGAAGACATCATGTGAGAATTGCAGAAGATCAAACTTCTGGAGTTTACCGGGGGTCGCGCCAGTGAACGCATAGAAGCATGGTTGGAAGGCATGACAAGGTGTTTTGCCTTAAGGGTCTATGCATCCCACTCAAAGGTGAATATCATAATTTTTCAGTTAAGAGACAGTGCCTTGAACTAGTGGGGAAACCTGGAAAGACAACTCCACCTTACCCCAGACATAGTATCTTGGGAACTTTTCGAGGAGAGGTTCCGAAGGAAATATCTACCAGCGTACTATGAGGAACAACAGATAGAGGCATTTCATTCCTTAGTACAGGGAAACAGAACCGTAGAAGAATATGAGATCTGATTTATGGAATTAGTCAAATATGTTTTGTATATGGATAATGACCAACGACAGGCAGAGCGCTTCGTCTATGGATTGAACCCTAAGATAAGAGCTATGGTGCATATATGGAAACCATCTTCAGTAGTGGAAGCTGTGGAAAATGTGTGTTATGCGGAGGAACACATGAACTTAACTAGAGGTACAAGACCGATCTTTATGCATCATCCTGGATTCATGGGGAAGGCCCCTAGGACATTTCCTAGGGGAGGGGGCTCAAGGCCACCTCCATATGGTAACAGAGTTTCACCAAGGACAGTAACCATAGGGATTTCAATGGCAGTGAGTGCAGCATCTCGTTCATCACTAACGACACAGACAGGTCTAGAGCCATCTCAGGGAACAGTTAGTAGGGGCAGGGATTCCAGGGGAAGGAGCTCATTTTAGAGACAATCACATAACAGTGCACAGGTTCAATCTCGTGTTACCTATTGGGGATGTGGAGGACCCCATTACCAGCGTGACTGCCCAGAGTTACAATCAGGATTCGTGCATAGAGAAGGAAAGGCCCCAATGGGAAGAGCAAGTAGCAGCCACCATATTTACGCAGCGGTTAATAATCGCCAGGCTGAGCATCAATCCATGGTGGTGGAGTCATCAGGTACGCTAAATCATATCAATGTTAATATTTTATTTGATTATGGTGCAATAGATAGTTTCATTTCACCTTCTGCATTAGAAAAGAGTGGGTTGGTAGCCTATGAGCACGATGACTTTAAACAAGTCGAGATGGCTTCGGGGAAAAAACAAGCGGTAGGACCTAGTGTTCATAATTATATAGTAGACCTGGGAGTGTGTACTACCAGGTTGAAGGTATACGTCACTGCTCTTGGGGAATATGACATAATCATTGGAATGGATTGGTTAGCAACTCACTGAGATTTGGTAGATTGTTTCGCAAAGAGGGTGCTTTGTGTTGACGATGAGGGAAGGCCAGTAGAGATCCAGGGTGTACGGAGAAAAGTGTCATTACGCTTTATATCAACTATGAAGGTTAAGCGATGCTTGAGACAAGGGTGTTGATTATATGTAGAGGAAGCAGTGAACAAAAGGAAGGGACCCTCATTGGATCAGTACTCGATATTGTCATAATTTAAGGATGTTTTTTCGAATGACTTACCAGGGTTACCTCTTGGGAGGGAGCTTGATTTTACTATTGAACTAAAACCTAGTGCAGAACGAATTTCTAAGACTCCATATCGGATGACAGCACCAAAACTTTGTGAGGTGCAAATGCAATTGAAAGAGGTACTGGACTTAGGGCTAATAAGGCCCAGTGTTTCACCTTGGGGTGCACCAGTAATTTTTGTAAAGAAGAAGGATGGATCCTTATGACTGTGTATAGACTACAAGGACTTGAACTGTGATACAGTGAAAAGTAGGTACCTGATGCCATGAATAGATGACCTCTTCGATCAGATGAAAGGAGCGATATTCTCAAAGATTGATATTCAAAAAACTGCCTTTCGAACTCGATTTGGACAATATGAGTTTGTCGTAGTACCTTTCGGATTAACCAATGCGCCAGCGATATTCATGAGCCTCATGAAAGGCGTATTCCAGAAGTACTTCGATCAGTTTGTATAAGTATTTCTAGATGACATCCTCATCTATTCCAAGAATGAAAGAGAACATGAGGAACACTTACAAGTAGTGTTGTCCTGCCTTAGAGAGAACAAATTGTATGGGAAGTTGTAGAAATGTTCCTTCTTCCAAAAAGAGATCCACTATTTAGGTCATATCATTTTCGGTGAAGGAATCTTTGTGGACCTAGAAAAGGTAAAGGCCATTATGGAGTGGCCAGTGCCGAAAAATGCCCATGAGGTGAGAAGATTCATGGGGCTAGCAGGTTATTATCATAGATTTGTGGAGGGATTTACCATAATAGAAAAACCCATCACCACCTTGTAGCGCAAGGGGGTTAGGTATGAATGGACTGAAGAATGTGATAGTGCATTCATTGAGCTTAAGAGGTTACTAACTAGTGCCCCAATTCTACGAGTGCCAGATATGGAAAAGGACTTCACCATTTGCACGGATGCCTCGAAGAAAGGGTTGGGGCCCATGCTAATGCAGGATGGAGGAGTGATAGCTTATGCATCAAGGAAGTTGAAGAAACATGAAGATCTATATACGAATCATGATTTAGAGTTGGCAGCTATAATGCTAGGTCTGAAACTTTGGAGGCACTATCTTGTGGGGTGAAACTTTGAGCTCAAAATGGACCATCAAAGTTTAAAACATCTCTTCACTCAAAGGGATCTGAATGCTAGGCAAAGGCGATGGAGTGAGTTTATGAGTGAGTACAAATTTGGTATTTCATACATCAAGGGAAAGGAAAATGTGGTCACATATGCCTTGAGTAGGAGACCACGTATCTTGTCCTTGGTACCCTTAAAGGTCAATCTGAGGGAACATGTGTTGACACAACTCCAAGGAGATAGTTGGTATTTCAAGGTTAGTTCAAACCTCCAGAGAGGGAGGCAGTTAGATCCAAAGTATGAAGGATATTGTCTGGAAGTAGACGGATTGTTAAGATATCGAGGAAGGATGTACATCCATAAGAATGGGGATATTCGAAGCATCATACTGAAGGAAGCCCATAGAGCACTTTATTTTGCGCATCCAGGTGTGAAGAAGATGTAAGCAGACATGAGGAAGCTCTTCTTTTGGGTAGGCATGAAGCATGATGTAGTCCATTTCATTGCCAAGTGCCTAGAATGTCAGCAAGTGAAAGCCAACACCATCACTTGGCAGGCCTCCTACATCCACATGATGTTCCTATGTCGAAGTGGGAAGTCATTTCAATGGATTTTGTTATGGGGTTGTCGCTCACCTCTCATAGACACAATGCCATTCTTGTGATAGTGGATAAGTTAACCAAGAGTGCTCATTTTATTTCAGTTAGAGAGACTTACGATGTCACTGGCGTGGCACGTGTGTTTGTAAGCGAGGTTATTCGTTTGCATGGGATACCTAAGAATATCATTTCAGATAGGGACTTGAGATTCACTTCTAGGTTTTGGACAAGATTGCAGTCAACATTGGGGACTCAGTTGAACTTAAGCACAACTTATCATCCTGAAATAGATGGGCAAACCAAGAGAGTAAATCAAGTCATGGAAGACATGCTCAGGATGTATGTCATGGATAATCAAAACCAGTGGGAGAAGTAACTACCTTTGGTAGATTTTTCCTACAATAATAGTTTTCATAGCTCCATCGGAATGCCACCCTATGAAGCTCGGTATGGAAGGCCATGCAGAACTCCATTGAGTTGGGATAGAATAGAAGAACGAGTAACAATTGGACCAGAATTGATTCAAGATATGGAGGAAAAGGTGATTCAGATTAGGCAGAGACTAAAGGAAGCACAGGATAGGTAGAAAAGTTATGTGGACGCACATAGGACTGACCAAAGTTATGAAGTGGGAGACCAGGTTTTCATTCGTATCAGGCCTAATAAGAGTACCATACGGTTCGAGAAGGGGACAAAGTTGTCACCTCGATTTATAGGACCATTCAAAATCCAAGAGAAAAATGGACTCGTTGCCTATCGTCTCGTACTGCCACCCCACTTGCATAAAACTCATAATGTATTTCATGTATCTATTTTACGTCATTATGTTGCTGATGAATCACATAAACTAAATTGGAAGGAATTGCAGGTATCGGATGTGGGAACCCTCATGGTAGAACCGTTATGCATATTGGACCATAGAGTTTGACAACTCAGGAACCGTCTGGTAGACCAGGTTAAGGTCCAATGGGACAAGTATAGTCCAGGATCTACTACTTGGGAAGATGCCAAGACATTACGATGAGACTATCCCTCACTTTTTTGACCACCTTGAGAATATGTTTCTCGAAGGTGGGGTCTATGTAACACCACCTTTTGACTTAGACAATCAGGATTTACCTGAGGCCTATTAATATTATTTTCTCTTCATGGTGAAAACTATTAAATGATACACTTAAACTTTTAATACATATGAACCATTATGAATGTTTAAATGTTATTGATGATGATGAATATAATGCGATCTACTATGTGAATGCAAATTTTATGTATGTTTAAATGTTATTGATGATGATGTATATGATGCGACATATTGTGAGAATGTAAATTTTATGAATGTTTAAATGTTATTGATGATGTTGGATATGATGAAATCTATTTGGTAAATGGTAATTTTATGAATGGGCGTCGAAATTGAATTATGGGATTTTATGAGATCTAATTCTAACTTGAAAACTTGATGTTAAGTTGTTGGTACAAGGATACCGAATTGAAATGATGAAGGTATGCAATTACATGATGATAATGCATAGAAATGTATGAGTTTGTGTTACAAACTAATCTGCAGGTTATGGGCTATGACATAGCCAAGGGATAATGATGAGGAAAGTGGATATCATGACCACTGGCTGAGAAACATTATGGTATGAATATTTGTATGTGAAATTATATTTTTTTGGATGCATTGCTATGATATGTGGACCAGTGCAGGGTTTCAGGTGATGAGACTACCCAAAACCGAATAAACGATGACAAAACCCCCAACAACATGGTGCCACTGTATATTCCATTGTAGGGTGTGGACCCTAGTTATGATTAGGAGGGGAGGAGGCATTTTCCACCGTGTATCCTCCAAAACCTAAATTCATGGGAGGATGGTATTAGCTCACTCTCCCCAAGACATGTGATGATGACTGTCAGTTTCGTGCTAGGGAAGCTTGGTCGAGATAGTGACACTTCCGCTTACAGGTTCTATTTGGAGTTAGGTCAATATAGTTGACGCTCCAAGATAGTCTAGTAGAGGAAGGATAGGAATGGAGATGGAAGTAAGTTAGGGAGGAAGGATGAGTAGAAATAGTTGAGAAAGTATAGAGATTTGTCTTATGGTGTAATTTAATGTTTTCCCTTCTAAAAAGAAAATGTGTATATATGAATATTCATAATTTTGTAACTAAACCACAGTTGTTTAAATAAAATTGTTGAAAAAGATAATTGTAATTAATGGATTTCTCAAACATTTGATTGGTTTATTGTATGTTATAAAAGACTAGTCTTGTTGATTGGATTGGATGCATACCTAAATTACTAAAGGATGATAGTTATTGATTATTAGTACATGCATGAGACTTGTATGTACTAGCTACACATGCATTTCTTGTACATGTACACTAGTATGTATGAGTTTTTGTGGCTTACTTACTAATAGTGTCGATTATTTGTTATGAATGTGTGAACCATGTTTTGTTTTCCTTTGTACCATGAGATACCTTAACTTCAGGACGAAGTTTCCTTAAGGGTGGGTGTATGTAACAACCCTAGTTGAATATATGCTTAGGGATTATTAAGTAAAATTAATTAGATAATTAATTTCCCTAATATGGTTTTAATTAAACAATGATTAGCATTAATAATATTAATTAAATATTTATTTATTAATTAATTATTTATAAATTTTGATTGATTGATTGATTAATTAATTAATTAATTAATTACATATCACATTCAATGACATGGGTATTAAATTTAAGGGGCTTAATAATTTTAATTTGTTTAATTAATTGCTTTACGTATGTGGGAGGGGATAAGATATTAATGAAGGGGATAATACATTAAAGAAGGGGATATGATATTAAAGGGGGAGATAAGGAAATTAATGAGGGGAGGAGAGTCGATGAAGGAGGATATGATGGGGAAGAGTCTTACAGGGAGGGGATTCTTTTTTTGGGAGGGGGAAGCATTTTGAGTAGGAGGATATATTTCTGTGGGAGATTTTTCTGTGGAGATCTCTGTTGTGAGGAGTTTGGTTTTGGGGGTTTTTGGTGAATCAGAAGCAGGGGGCACCGGTTTGCTGGGGGGTTTTGGCATGGGGGGCAGGATATCCTTATGGTATCTTGGAGCTAGGGAGCCGGACATGCAACTCCTAGCTGGTAGGGAGGAAAACTTGATTTTGGGTAGTGTTTGACACAGTTTCAACTTCACCAAAGGACAACCAGATCAATGGGGGAATTAGCATCAGAAGCAGGTATTTTATTATGAATTGCTAAGTTATTTTCATGTTGTATTTATTTTAATTTCTACAGAATATTTATGGTTATATGAAGTGAATGAATAATTTGTGTATGAGAAGGGAATTATATGTTAAATTGTATTAAATTTTGTATTTAATTAAGTACGGTCTCTACAGGAGTTTTTGCATATTTCCAAATCCCTGATTTTTAGGGGCTTCCAATGGCCAAATTCTTGATTATCCACTTGTCACATTCATCCCTAAGGTGTTTCCAACATGTTCCCCTCTCATGGAGTCATGGTCAGCTGATTTTAACATGGTTATTCCATTTTTCCATCAACAATAAATATGAAATAATTTGTCTCATACAAGTGTCACAATAAAATAGTTAGTTGGGTCAAATTAGGTCTCTACCCAACAGTCATAATCATCAATTATAATTAACTAAATTTGAAATTCAAAATTGCCATAAATGGCAAAAATTTTCCAATTTCAAATTTACTAAAAATGAAAATAATTTCCTAAGAAAATTCCAGATTTAAAAATAATTTATTTTTGGGGATGTTACATCCTTTCCCCCTTCAATAAAACACTGTCCTCAATGTTCATTCCTTTATTGGAACATGATTGGATAAGATTTCTGTAATTCTCCCTCCAACTCCCAAGTGGCCTCCTCAGGACTAAAGTGCTTCCATTGCACTTTTACCTGAGTGGTGGCTCTGTTCTGAAGTGTTATTTCTCTCATGTCTAGAATGAGTAGAGGTTCCGCTTGGAACTCACCTTCTGGTTCCACCTACACCAAGTTCCAATCGATCACATGAGTAGGGTTATGAACTTAATTCTTTAAAAAAGAAACATGAAATACATTAGGGATTTTTAGATTGGCAGGAAGTGCAAGTTGGTATGCTACGTGTCCAATTTGAGCTAAGATATCAACAAGGCCACAAAACCTAGGTGCCAACTTGGCATATTTCCCTAGCTTTAGTGAACTTTTTCGGGCTTTGAATTTTAAATCAACATGGTCTCCCAATTGAAATTCCAGGTGTCCTCTTTTCTGGTCTGCATAATAGTTTTGTTTGTCTTGTGCCTCTTTTATGTTTTGTTGTACTTTTCTTACCCTACTCTACATTTCCTGGAGCATATATGGTCCAACCATGATTTTGTCAACTAGTTTATCCTATCTAATAGGAGTTGTACACTTTCTGTCATACAGTACTTTGAAAGGGCTCATTTTAGCCGAAGTTTGGTACCCATTATTGTATCTGAATTCCACCAAGTGAAGGTAGTCTTTCCACTTGCTTGGTTTCATTCTTACGTACATGCAAAGAATATCTTCTACAATTTGGTTTGTTCCTTCATTTTTCCCATCCATTTGTGGATGATAATGCGTGTTGAAGTTCAAGTCAGTATTTAATCTTGCAAACAATTATTTCCAAAAAGTATATGTAAATTTTACATCTCTATCTAAAACCACCATTTTAGGAATACCATGTAGTCTAAAAATTTATTTTATGAATATTTCAGCAATGTTAATAGCTTTAAAAGTAGGCTTTACAGGAACAAAGTGTGCAGACTTACTAAGTTTATCGATTATCACCATAATTGAATCATTCTGTTTTTGAGTTCTAGGCAAACTTGTAATAAAGTCCAGTGATATACTCTCCCATTTCCATTCTGGCACATGTAAGGGCTACAACAGGCTGGTTGGATGTTGGTGTTCGACTTTTACCTATTGAAAATTTTGACACTTAGCTAAGTATTTTTTTGTTTCGCCCTTCATATTAGGCCAATAAAATAACTTTGTTAGTGTTGTTATCGTTTTCTGTTATCCTGGGTGACCAGAAGATCGTTTCTCGTGAACTTGATCCAAAATTGTTAACTTTAACTTTGCCGAATCTGGTATGTATATTTTGTTTTTGAATCGTAGTAGACTAATTTTGTCCAAACTCAGATCTGTTTTGTCTGAATTTTCTGTAGTGTTCTGTAATTCCGCCACTGTTTTAGTGTAATTTTTGTCGTTCTTACCTACATCCTTTATCCTCTTATCAAGATCTCTTTCTGCCCTACTAATGTTTATTTCAAACAACCCATGAACTCTTCTTATTAAAGCATCAACCACTTTGTTTTCCTTACCCTTGATATGTCTTACCTCAAATTCAAATTCGCTCAAGAAGGATAACCATCTTGCTTGCCTTGCATTAAGGTCCAGCTAACTAAAAAAAAATTTCACACCGCTATTGTTCATCAATAACATAAACTTTCTGCCCATTATGGAGTTCCACCACATCTTTAAGGCGTGTATTACAACTGCCAACTCTAAGTCATGAGTGACGTAGTTTCGTTCGTGTTCCTTTAGTTTTCGGGACCCATGACAAATCACGTGCCCTTCTTGAGTTATGACACCACCTAGTCCTTCTTTAATCGCATCTACAGAGACAGTGAAGTCTTTGTTCGGATCTGCTACCTTTAAAATGGGTGTGGTTGTTAACAATTCCTTTAACTTATTAAAAATATCTTGACATTTCTGTGACCAGTTAAACATGGTTCCCTTCATTTGTAATGATGTGATAGGGTATGCAATTTTGAAAAAACCCTCTATAAATCTACGGTAATATCCGGTGATTCCCATGAATGACTGGATGTCTGCTACATCCTTAGGGATCGCCCATTCGATGATGGCTCTTATTTTCTCAAGGTTGAATGCAATGCCTTCTGCAGATATTAGATGTCCTAGGTATTGCATTTCCTTTTGATAGAAGTCACACTTATTGAATTTAGCATATAGTTTGTGCTCCCTTAAAGTTTGTAGAAATATTCTTAAATGTTCTTCGTGTTCTTCTTTGGTTTTGAGAATATACTAGAATGTCGTCGATAAACACTAACACAAACTCGTCCAAGTACTGACTAAAAATATTATTCATTAAACAGATAAACGTGGTTGGCACATTAGTAAGTCCAAATGGTATAACAACAAATTCATAATGTCCATATCTCGTTCGAAATGTTGTTTTACTTACGTCATATTTTATCCTAACCTGGTGATAACCAGATCATAAATCCAATTTTGAAAAAATCTTTGCCCCGCCTACTTGATCAAACAGATAATTTATCCTAGGTAAGGTCTACTTTTTCTTAATAGTGATTTTGTTTAATTGTCTCTAATCAATGCATAATCTCAGAGTTTCATCTTTATTTTTCACAAAGAGGTTGGTGCTCCCCATGGTGAATCACTTGGTCTGATATATTCTTTGTCCAATAATTCCCGCAGTTGAATTTTTAGTTATGATAATTCTGACAAACTGATTCGATAAGGTGCTTTAGAGATAGGGGATTAACTAGGTAGTAGGTCGATAGAAAAGTCTATCTCCCTCCTTGGGGGTAATTCAGGTATATCATCAACAAACACATCTCTGAAATCTTGCAAAATGGAAAAATCCTCCAAGCTGGGTTTATTTTCTTTTCCAACAGGTTTGTTACTTGGATGGCATAAACTTGGAAACCTTTTCTCATGCATTTCTTGAATTGCATTATTGAAATTTGTCTAACTGAGTCTGGATTTAGTATACCTTGAACTGTCCTAGCAGTGTCATTTTCCTCTTTATATTTGAGTGATTTTTCATAACAATCTAACACTGCTTTATGCCCTTCTAACCAATCCATTCCAATAATTACATCATAAGACCCTAATGGTAGAATGTTCAGATTTGTCTTTATGTTTTGACCACCTAAACTGAAATCATAATTAGAAATAAAGTTGACAACTTTTCTTTTCATTCCTATTGCTAATTGTACCATCCAAGATTTTGCATGTCTTGTTTTCTTAAGTTTATTTCACTCCACTATAACAGGAGTGATATAACTCAATGTAGCTCCAGGATCAATTAAAATAGAAATACGTGTAACATCCCGCTCTGGCACACTGAGGACACTTATTCTTTGAGGACACTTGCTCGCAAGTGAT
>SNQJ01S0108666.1:25784-54937 GCA_010110895.2 Picea sitchensis
ACTTGCGTCCTGTTGGTTCGAGTGTTGACATAGAGTCGAGGGGGTTGTTTTCTTCTGCACACGCGCACACACTTTAACAAAAAAAAAAAAAAAAATCACCTGTCGACTAAGTAGTTGTCCTTAGCTAAGAGGGTTGTTACAATACGAGTGTTATTAATTTTACCCTCAATTTCCACCATAGAGGACTGGTGGTCATCTTGCCAGCCATCTACAACTACAATGATCTGATGTAAGATTCTACCCACATTCCCTACTATAGAGGCTTCCTATAAATTGTGAACAACAGTTCTAATTTTTGAAATCAAATGTGCACAGTTCCTCCTTAGATGAGGTTCTTCACATTCCCAACATTTTAATGGTTCATAGGCACCATCTCCAAACTTCTTTGTTTCCAGATTTACTAGTTACCGCCTCCTTGAGTGTTTGGATTGTTGGAGTGAAAATATTTCCTTGGAAAACTTTTTGCTTTGTTCTGATAAGGAGATGGCTATTATTCCTTTTTCTGTTGGTTCATTCGTTCTTGTTTCTTGTCTTTCCAAGCCTTGGGAAATTCTGACCATTGTTTGCATTGGTTGTAACACATTTGTGCTTTCCTGAATACTTCACTAAAGGAATTAGGATTATCGAATTAGATTATTTCCTTGTTGAACTGTGGAAAACAACTTAGGAACCGTTGGATTTTCAATTTATCCTCCTAGATATAAGGTACGAACCTTAGTAATTCCATGAATTTGTTTATCAGATCTTCCATAGCCATTTGACCAAGTCACAACTCATAAAATTCTTCTGTTTTTCTTTCATAGTAACTTTTAGATAGGTATTGTTTCTTAAATTATTTCTTGAAATCCGACCATTCCATTTGTTTTTCCTTTAGGCCCTTGGCCAACTCCAGGTCTTTCCACCATATGCTAGCCTTCCCTTTCAGATTATAGATGGCCATTTAGAACTTCATATTGCTGGAATAGTTGTATATTTGGAAATACTTCTTGATGTCTAATAACCATGCTTAAGCTTCCTCCCCTATTCTGGATTCCCCGTCAAAGGCATATGGTTTGATTTTCTTAAACTCTCCCTCAAGGTGATCTACCTGTTTCGTTTTTCTTCCTTTTTTTGTTTTATATTCAGTTGAAGGAGTACCTTCAAATGAATTGTCCCCTTTTTCTGCTTCAGGACCAGAATTCTTGGAGGCTCTTTTACTAACCTCTTCTTCCTGATTATTGTCCTTTGGGATTTTCTTGGTCACTATACTTCGTAGTAGTACTTCATTTATTTCCTATTGTTCTTGCTCTACTCTTTTCAGTTTCTCATTGTCTAATTTGAAATCCTCCAGCTGAACAATGATATTTCTCATAGTCTCTAGAACTTCGGTAGGTGAACCTCCGCCACTATTTTGTCTCTAATATTTAGGAGGCCTTTGTTCAGGGTTCTCCTCAAGTCTAATTTCTGCCTCATCTTGGGTTGCCATGATTTCACAGAATAAAGTCTTTTCTGTTTGTAACAGTAATTTTTTTTGTTAGTTTTTTTTCATAACCAGAAAATTTTTTATGCTAAGTAAATATATTGGCCCTACTCAAGGTCCAAGCATTGTAACCTTTTCTCTGATACCATATCTAATGTACCTTAAATTTGTCATATTTTATTTTTATTTTTTATGGAACATTAATCTCCAATTTCATTTTAGTAGATTCCTAGTTAAGAGGAGGTAAAATTTATTCCCACTATAAAATCTATGTGAGGTATCTTATGTTTTGAATATCAAACAATGACATTTCTACCCCAGCCTATCTCACTTTGAATTGAAAGTCTTATATGAATAAATCTCCACAATTCTAATAATTCCCTTCAGTCCCAAGCTATTCTAATACTAACATATATATATATATATATATATATATATATGTATGTATGTATTGTATTAGACTAAGGACTTATAGCCCTAATCTCTCCCTTAAAAATGAACTTCTATACTTGAACGAAAGGAAATCTCATTTGACCTTTGGATTAATATACTTGTATACTATACATAAAGTAATGGGGTCAAGAATGCACACCCTTGGTAGAATATTAATGACTTGATATAAGTTGCTAGGAATTACTTTGTTTGGCCCAAATCATTGAATGAATTTCCTATGATTAATGTTGGCTAATGATATTCTAGTCACCATCTACATAAAGGTTTGGGTAATAGAACCCCACACTACCACTCCTTTAACTCTGCCTTAACGGGGTCTCAACTGGACAATGTCTCAATTGAACGACATGTTAACTGAAATGAAAACAGTTATACTTAAAGGTTTCCAACTGGTCATGTCATGAAGGGACTACTCTTAACTTCATGTTTCTTGATACGAGGAGAAGGGTTTCTTGTTAGATAGGAATTAAAAATATGAACCTGCTATTAATGAAGACCCTGCGTGTGCGAGTTTCGATGGTTTTCACCTGACCCCTCCTCCAATATGGTCATGCCAACTTTGCCCCATCACATGGCCAAGACAACCTTCATACCCTCAACATTTAATCTACGTAGTAAGATCTCCTTTAGGGTTAAGTGAGTTTTCTATTGTCATTTGTGAAGTCCTCCAAAATGGCTCTGCATTGTTATTTTCTCAGCAGGGAAGACTGTCGTCTTCGAGGATGTTACCCAATGAAAACATGCATCGCTATCTATCCTCCCTGGTAAGTTCACGATTCTACTGTAACCTAGTAATTGAGTGGAACCACATGGTTTTCATTACAGTGGAAGAAACCCTCGTAGTGTAATTCTTATTATGGTTTTTAATTAAGTTTCCCCATTATCGTTATTTTTCTTAGCTTCCTAGATTGTTTCCGCTCCTGGATAAGTATATTCTTACTGTCATTTTATTCTAAATATTTCTAAGAGGGCTCAACGTCCTTTTCCCTTTTTTCCAATTTCAAAGAATCTACATGTGTGTTATTTCTCATATGCACTTCACCCTTAGGGTTTTTTCATCCTCTTACATTATTTACGGTGTCTCTATTGATATGTATTGAGGCCTGGCATTGAAATTTTTCAAGGCTATAAGGCGTTCTAATCTAGAGTTGAAGATCTGCACTGTGTATTGCATATTATATTTTGTTTCTTTTAAAAAAATGATTCCACCCTTTTGTAGTTTTCATCATACCCTTAGCTGGTACTTACAGTTATAATGCTTCCTTAAAGGCTATTGCATTYCTATTTAGCACAAAAGAAAATGTGACTTTCGTGTTTYGAACAGTTCGTTAGGGAATACCCTACAACATATAATATTTGAGTTTGTAAAACTTATGGGATTAAGTGTGTTTCCTACTATTATTATCGTTGTCTGTGGGTAGTATACGCCACTGTAGCCTGGTAAATTCAACAACAAAGTTAACTCTATTTTTAGCGTTGATTAAAAATACCCTCTTCAACACAAACAATTGGCTCATGGTAGGTTTTAATGTCAACATTAATGTATAACATTTAATTTTGTGTGTAACATTTGCATGATGCCTTGCACGACCCAAATTATGTAATTCACATTTTAAATGTTAATAATGTTTGTTTATTTCATCTCATGAAGAATTTGATTTATATTCTTTTGGTACCAACTCTAATGATGGGACCTTGTTTTTGTGAGGGTACCCATCAAGAAGTCCTTGGACCACCCTCCCCTCGGTTTGGGACATCTACCCAAACAAAACATGATGGAGAAAGGACACCAGATATCCAAGTTATAAGTTAAGTGAAACTCTGAAATAAACCTTTCTGGTCATTTATCATTCTGTTTAAAGTTTCACTCATCATGATTTTGTTATATATTACTAATGTTAATTTGTAAACCCTTGCAGGGAATTTGATCATGCACAAATTCGGATGAAAAATCCTTCTATTCATGGAAAAGGTATTCGGGTTTCATTTCGCCGCTCTTGAAGGAGTAACCTAGGTTTTTAAGGAATGATACGATTCTAAAACCTGATGGGTGAAAAATTCCATTCCTAAGGACAATCCATTCTTTAGTTCTGTATCTCTAAATTTAACGGAAGGGCATAAGGATCATAGCCTTATTACTGTGTAACATACTTGAATCATATAAATAGAATGTGACTGTATATCATATTTAAAGTTGTATATTGGGTTTTGGGATGGAAAAATGAACAGTCCCTTTTTTTGAGCAATAGATTTGTTATAAGAGTGTTTATGGAATGAATAGAAACACGTATCTGTGAACAATGATTCTATCTTGACTTTTCCAGATTTTAATTTGGATCCTAAGGGGAAAATTCGGACGATTTCTTGTTTAGTCCTGTAGCTTTATTATTTTTGAATTATCTCATAATCTCATATGTTAACTGTTAGCTTATTCATTTACCCTAAATAATAATTTCCTCCCCAGTTCTCCAATTGTGATTATGCAAACTCTTTACTTTCCATCGTTGTATATTCCAGAAATTCTACTAAGACTAGTTAGACTAGTTATCTTCCATTATATTTATAATAGTTGTTGGATCTGCGGTCTGAAAACCTATAGTCATGCATATATAAAACTAAACTTATGTATTTCCAAAATTTATATTCCTTTAAATCGATCAACGAAATCGAAATAGAATATCAACTTCTCTGCAGGTATTGGGTATATATATATATATATATATATATATATATATAACTCTGTACAGATATTATACTATCTGAAAATAGAATCAGACTGATTTTGTTTAAACTATAAGTATTATAGTGTGTTCACATACTTATGATTCTACTCATAATTAGGATATTCAGGCAGTTTTATTGGAAGCATAAAATTAAACTTGCAGGGGGTTTATCTTATGTTTGTTTCCATCCATTCATAGTTTAACTCAGAACAATAATTCACAAAGTAGTATACTAGCTATACTCTCTTTCAATCATTTATATAAAAAATGATTCTTGATTAAAATTGAATTAAACAAGAAATAATTCATCCAACAATATATAGATGTATTCTAACAACCATTTAAAGAAAAAATTATATTACTGAAAAGAGTAGATGAACATATCTGAAAGAGTTTGTTGAAAGACAAATGGAACAACCACGTTCCTCCCAACCTTAGAAAAGAACAACCAATGTCACTTGCTCCATTCACCCCCTAGCATGACCATGAATCCATGAGGGCGATCTCAGAACTCCACTTCAGCAATAGTCCTTCTGCTTCAACAACTTCTCCTTGCCTCACACTCAGAAAACCAGTGTTCATAACATCAAGCGATAATTATCCTTTTTCCAGCATACTAGGCAACATCCTGCCTCCTCTCATATGCTATATATCCAAAGCCATTTTTTCTTGGGTCTTTTCCCCCTTGGGAATTTTCGCAGCTTTCCAAATCCCTGATTTTCAGGGGCTTCCAATGGCCAAATTCTTGATTTTCCACTTGTCACATTTAGACCTGAGGTAGTTCCAACATGTTCCCCTGTCATGGAGTCATGGTTAGCTGATTTTAACATGGATGTTCCCGTTTTCCATCAGTAATAAATATGAAATATTTTGTCTCATACAAGTGTCACAGTAAAATAGTTACTTGGGTCAAATCAAGTCTCTTCCCAACAGTCATAATCATCAATTACAATTAACTAAATTCAAAATTCAAAATTTCCATAAATGATAAAAAAATTTGAATTTTGAATTTACTAAAAACGAAAATAATTTCCTAAGCAAATTCCATATTTAAATATAATTTATTTTTGGAGATGTTACAACCCGTTTGAGGATCGAGGGCATAAGAGGGAAGAAGAGTACCCCTAGCATTGGTTGGGAGGTATCGATGAATTCTCAATGATTAGAAAGTAGGAGATCAGACATAGCGCCTTAGCAGAGGAGCATCTCATTGACTTCATCTTTGGTTACAATAATCTTAATTGAGTTGTATTTATAGTTGTGTTAAGATTTTATTCACCATATAGAGTTCTATAATTTCTCCTTAAATATTTATTGAAAATCTGATATCGAATTGTCATGATTCTTGATGGGTTTGAGTATTTTAGAAATGTGACTTGATATTACTGTCTGCAAACCAAGCCTTAGAGCATCTTTAGTTTCCTTCCATTCCTTCAATTTTTCCCCAAATCTTGATTCCTAATTGTACATGGCTAGTTGGGATTACCCGAGGAAATGTTAACAACTAATTAATGGCTTTAAACGAAATTTTTACCCATCATTTTCTTTAATTGCCTTGCGTTTTTGCAACCGGAATACCCTTGTCTCTCGTAAAACGTGGGTATGTTCTTTGGGTGGATCTTGATTAGCTTTTTCCTTTATCCACCTCCGCATTTTATTTTAAAACTAGATCGCGATTTCCTTTATTTACCTCTGCATTTTATTTTAAAAATGGATTGTGATTTCATTTATTTACCTTTGTGTTTTACTTTAAAACTAGATTGTGATTTCCTTTATTTACTTCTGTGTTTTATTTTAAAAATGGATCATGATTTCCTTTATTTTCCTCTACGATTTTCTATGAGGAAATTGCTCAACATTTGTGCATTCTCCATGCTTTATTCATCTTGGATCCTTTGTGTTCTTCTTTGAGGAAATTTCCCAGTGTTTGTGCATTCTCCATGCTTTATTCATCTTGGATCCTCTACGTTTTTACTTTGACGAAATTTCCCATCATTTGTGCATTCACCATGCTTTATTCATCTTGGATCCTCTACGTTTTTCTATGAGGAAATTTCCTAGTGTTTGTTCATTCACCATGCTTTATTCATGTTGGATCCTCTCCATTTTTATTTGAGTAAATTGGCCAGCGTTTTTGCATTCTCTGTGCTTTATTCATCTTGGCTACTCTACGTTTTTCTATGAGGAAATTGCCCAACGTTTGTGCATTCTGCATGCTTTATTCATATTGGATCCTCTGCGTTTTTCTATGAGGAAATTGCTTAGTGTTTTTGTATTCACCATGCTTTATTCATCTTGGATCCTCTACATTTTTCTTTGATGAAATTGCATAGCGTTTGTGCATTTGACATGCTTTATTCATCTATGATCCTCTACATTTTTCTTTGAGGAAATTTCCTAGCGTTTGTGCATTCGCCATGTTTTATTCATCTTGGATCCTCTACATTTTTCTTTGAGGAAATTTCCCATCTTTTGTGCATTATCCATGCTTTATTCATCTTCCTATGCATTTTTCTATAAGGAAATTTCCCAGCATTTGGGGAAAATAGCCATGCGATTTACCTTGGTACTCTATGCATTTTCTTTGTATAAAAACTTACCAACGTTTGGGGAAATAGCCATATGATTTTCCTTGGTATTCTTTGCATTTTATTTGTATAAACCTTGCCAACATTTTGGAGAAATAACCATCCTATTTACCTTGGTAATCTCTGCATTTTTGTTTATGGATAAAAAAATTCCCAGCATTTGGGGTAAATCGCCATGCGATTTTACCCTTGTTTCTTTGTGTTTCTATATTAAAAAAATTTCCCAGTTATAAGCTTCAACTAACATGCTCAATTATGGATGTATGAGTGAGCCATATTTGAACTTTCTCTAAGTAATTAATTACCTTCAAAATTAAATTATATAAAGTAAATGATTGAAGAGGAACAAAAGAGGATCAAATTAAGCTAAAATTAAGTTGTTTTTTTCTTTCCCAAGTGCTAACAAATATGATCTTTAGTTTTGAAATATGATTTATAGTTTATTAATTTATTTAGGTGGAGTCCCATCCCTAGTCCTTTAAAAATGGTTGTGCATTATTTGGATGCTTTTATTGCTTATCTATTTAATCCTTTTTTGCTTGTGTCAAGAGTATTCAGATCTTTAGAAGACATTGAATGGGATTTTAATTGCTATTGATTTCTTTTTATTCCTAAAAATTCCTACTGAAGTAAACCATAATTGAACAATGCTTAAGTTTATTCGATTACAGGCTTGATCATCTGATATTGATGAGGATGTTATAAACCTGAATTGGAATTTACTAATGAGGATTATTAGAAACTATTATCGATATCAAGGATGCACTTCTCCTCTCATGGCATTTATTGTTCTTATGCATTTACTTACTCAACCTTCCGCTTGATTGTTGGATTATAGTTCAAGCTTAAACTTATTTTATTTTATTTGATCACGATAAACTGGTGGTCGAAGGGTTGATGATTTCTCTTGTGTCATATAAAATAAAGTTGATGACACTTGCACCTTAAAATAATGTTGTTATATGATTGATTAAGAATTTATAACCTCTTGAGCCATATAAAATAAAGTTGATTACACTTGCACCATAAAATAATGTTGTTGTATGATTGATTAAGCATTTATAATATATTGTGCCATATAAAATAAATTTCATTACAATCGTGCCTTAAAATAATGTTGTTATATAATTGATTAAGCAGTTATAATATCGTGTGCCATATAAAATAAAGTTGATTACGCTTGCGCCTTTAAATAATGTTGTTATATGATTGATTACGTATTTATAACCTATTGCACCATATAAAATAAAGTTGATTACACTTGCTCCTTTATAATAGTGTTGACATATGATTGATTAAGTAATTATATTATCTTGTGTTGTTTAAAATAAACTAGATTTTTCTTGCGCTATGAATAATAATGATGTATGGTTGATTGAGTGTTTAGATTTCTCTTGCACCATGAATAATATCGATTCATGAATGATTGAGTACTTAGATTTTCCTTGCATCATGAATAATAATGATGTATGGTTGATTGAGTATTTCGATTTCTCATGCGCCATGAACAATAATTATGTTGATTCACTGAGCTAGTTGGATATGGACTTGATTGTGTTAGTGGGAATTAGACACCTCCTTGTTCCTTAGAGTAGTTTCCAGTACTAAGACCTTAAGTGGTCAAAATGAATTAGATGAATCTTGGGATTGAGTGTTTCTTATATGTCCTAGAGGTCCTAACCATGCCCGATAGGTTGGGAGGTAAGTTTTCTTGATAAATGATGACTGGTCTATAATGACGTTGCTTCTAGTTGAACTTGGTGTTGAATAATAACGATGTGTCTCTAGTTATGTTTATGTGTTGATCACATGTCACTTTTAATTATGTCTCTGTGTGAATATGTGTTTCTATAAATATTGTGAAGACAATAAGTTCCAAATAAAATAAAATAAATCATCTGTAGTATATCGATATTCATTGTCATAATGGAGGGGACGTTGCATATGGTATAAGAGTGAGGTTCAACCCCATGAATTGGGATCATTACAACTTCCACTGTATTAAACACTTGATTAATAAATTATTGTTAATTAAATTTTGAATTTTTTCCATTCAGGTAATCATGGTTAGACGATGTCGCAGAGGTAGACGACATGGTGCTAGGGGAGGAGGTGCGAAGCCTCCAATATCATCCATGATAAAGGGGTCTAACCCCCAAGAAGAATAATAATTCATTGGATAGGAGCATATTGTTGTGGGATGTGTTTGGGTTGATGAGGTCCTTTCAGAGGATGTTTGAGGCCTTGATTAACTTACTATATAGAGATGAGGCAGTGCACCTGTGCCGAATGCAAGTGGTAGCATTCATAGAGAACTCGAGAAGGCTAATTTTCCCAAGTTCATGGGTTCCACGGACGGTTTAGCTATCGAGGCATGGTTGGAGAATATGGCGATGTGCTTTGCACTTAGTGAATACACCTCCAACATGAAGGTCCACATGGTGGTCGTTCAACTGAAGGGGCGATCTCTTCTATTGTGGAATAAACTCCTACCACAACTAAATATGGATGTCGAAAATGTGTCATGGGAACTATTTTAGGAAAAGTTTTGGGAGAGGTATTTATCAGAGGAATTCATCGAGCTCCATCTCAATGAGTTCAATCCCTTACGATGGGGTGGTTGTATGCTACCCGAGTATGAGGCCCGACTCATGGAGTTGCTTAGGTATGCTCTGCATCTGAACACTGAGATGCTAAATGTCAAAAAGTTTGTGTTCATCTTTAAAATCATCTTTCATGTGAAGGTGAGGATCCTAATGCCTCATATGTTGCACAATGCAGTCCAAAAGGCCCTCATAGTTGAGGAAGAGATGAACAACGGGGGTCATGGAATGACTCCTACAAGACCAATTGGACAGGCGACATCTAGTGCATAGCATCATTAGACATCAATGAGACATACATCGGGGTATCGATATACAAAAGGAGGATCCACATTCATGACATGACGAAGACCATATCCTTAGTAGAGGACTCCTTATAGAGGACCATAATATCAACAACAAAGTTTCCTATAACAACAATAGTTTAGGCCTGTTTAGTAGACCATACCAGGATTCCAGGCTGGTAGGCCAACAACTTCTACTTCGGGGACCAAGAGTAATGGAATGAAGACCAAATTTTGGACATGTGGAGAGACACATTACTAGTGAGACTGTCTGGTAGAGAGGGCTAGAGAAGCTAACTCAACATGTCATAATATAGTTGGAGATTTGTGCAAGTCCCACAGGATTCATGCAGCAATGAATAACCGCCAGGCCCAACACCATTCCACTGTGCTTAAGACGTCAAGTGTCAGACGAGGGTGCACTCATGATGGAGCTAATCCACATTATGTACCATTACATTTTAAAACTACGATGTCAAATATTCGATTATGTTAAAGTCCTTTGGGACAATTATAGTCCACACTCGACTACCTAGGATAACACATGTGATATGCGCCAGTAGTTTCCATATTTATTTGATAGTTTATTCATATAGATCTTGTCATATGATTTAATTACTACATTTTATATATTGTATAAATTCAAGACAGATTTTAAAACAAGAGGGGGTGTATGTAACATCCTGCTCTTGCGAGCACATGTTATTGACCTATTCTTTGAGAAAACTTATATGCAAGTGATCCAATTATAGTATATGGTTATTTTTTTTCTTATGGATTCTTATGATGACGTTGATGGATTATGATTTATGTTGTTTTGGTATCTATGTGTTGACGAATTCTATTGACGAGTTTCACCTGAGTGTGTAGGACACTTGAAAGATTAAGGATGTCTATGGCATCAATGGACCTCCTTGGACTCTGCATTCAGTCAGGGAGTGGATTTTATTGGTTTAAGTATTTCATTTATGCATATATGTCATATGATCTATTATATTATGATGTTGTTTATGGATCATTTATATTTTTTCATTGATTGATGTAGATTGACGATTGTTTGGTAATATGAATCACATAAGGAGTAAAGGGGCCATGAACATTGACTAGATTTTGAGGGAGAGGTGTGGCAACGTCCCTGTCATAGCCTATTAGCATTCCCGTTGTGGCTCGAATTGTAGGTTAATGATTACCTAGTTCGAGAGGTCCATGATGTCATGAGGGTAGACAAAGATAATCTCTCATGGAGATTTATAAGGGGTGCATAATAAGGCAGGGTCCTTATTCCTTAGAATCTCTTAGTCTCTCACAATGTCTCCCAATGGAGTGTTGACTCCAGGGGTTCAACAACTACCAAAACCAGTCAAAGGCGAGTGGACACAGAGTATATCAGACTGAGTGTCTCTCCATGGGGAGTGCAAGTCCTCTTTTTGAAAAAGAAAGATGGTACTCTAATACTATGTATCGATTATAGATAACTAAACAAAATGACCATTAAGAACAAATACCCCTTACCTAGGATAAATGATCTGTTTGATCAAGTTGGTGGGGCCATGATATTTTCAAAATTGGATTTACGATCCGGTTATCATCAAGTTAGGATAAAGGACGAGGACATAAACAAAACAACTTTTTGAACAAGATACAGACATTACGAGTTTGTAGTCATACCTTTCAGACTTACTAATGCACCAACCGCATTTATGTGCTTGATGAACAACATTTTCAGTCAGTACTTAGACAAGTTCGTAATAGTATCTATCGACGACATTCTGTTCTATTCAAGAATGGAAGAAGAACATAATGAACACTTAAGGATAGTTCTACAAACATTGAGGAAACACAAATTGTACGCCAAATTTGACAAGTGTGACTTTTATTAAAAAGAAATACAATATCTAGGACATGTAATTTCAATAGAAGGCATTGTCGTAGACCCGAAAAAGACAAAAGTCATTATGAAATGGTCGGTACCTAAGGATGTAGTGGATATACGATCATTCATGGGAATCACCGAATATTACCGCAAGTTTATAGAAGGGTTTTCCAAGATAGCCTTCCCTATCACGTCACTACAAAAGAAAGGAACCAAGTTTAACTGGTTGCAAAAGTGTCAAGACAGCTTTAACAAGATAAAATAATTATTGACATCGGCACCAATTTTGAAGGTAGCAGACCCAGATAAAGACTTTACAGTTTGTCTTGATGCAAGTAAAGAGGGACTAGGTGGTGTCCTAACTCAGGAAGGGCATGTGATTTGTTACGAGTCCCGAAAATTAAAAGAACACGAGCGAAATTATGTCACTCATGAATTAGAATTGGTAGTAGTAATACATACCTTAAAAATGTGGTGACACTACATAATGGGCCTAAAATTCCTACTATTGACAGATAATAGCGGGGTTAAATATCTGTTCAACCAACCAAATCTTAATGCAAGACAAGCAAGTTGGCTAGCCTTCTTGAGTGAATTCGACTTCGAGGTTAGACATATCATGGGTAAGGAAAATAAAGTAGCAGACGCTTTAAGCAGAAGAGTCCATGGGTTATTTGAGATAAACATCAGCAAGGAAGAAAGTGATCTAGAACAAAGAATAAGGACGACAGGTATCAACGACGAAAATTACACTAAGATAATGACAAAATTACAAAATAGGACCACCAACTCTGACAAACCATAAGAAATCAACAATTTTGGACGAAGTGCATAAGAAACCATATTATGGCCATCTAGGTTACCAAAAAACAATAACAACACTTAGAAAACTATTTTTCTAGCCTAGTATGAAGGGCGAAATAGMAGAATACTTGGCTAGGTGCCAAGACTATCAGCAGGTTAAGGTCGAGCACCAGCATCCAGCCRGCCTATTACAGCCATTACCAGTACCAGAATGGAAATGGGAGACTATATCACTGGATTTTATAACAGGTTTTCCTAAGACTCAGAAACAAAATGATTCTATCATGGTTGTAATTGATAAACTTAGTAAGTCTGCACAGCTTATTCCTGTAAAGTCTACTTTTAAATCTATAAACAATGTTGAAATATTCATGAAAGAAATTTTTAGACTGCATGGGATTCCTAAAATGGTGATTTCAGATAGAGACGTAAAATTTACATTTTCTTTTTGGAAGGAAWTGTTTGCAGGGATAAACACTAACTTAAATTTCAGTACAAGCTATCATCCACAAACGAATGGACAAACAAAAAGGATAAATGAAATCATAGAGGATATTCTTCGTATGTACGTAAGAACAAAACCAAGCAAGTGGGAAGACTACCTGCACTTGGTAGAATTTGCATATAACAATGGGTACCAAAATTCGGCTAAGTTGAGCCCTTTCGAAATACTATATGGAAGAAAGTGTAGGACTCCAATTAGCTGGGATAACCTGGCTGACAGACTCATGGTTGGACCAGAGATGCTCCAAGAAATGGAGAACATGGTGAGAAAGGTACAACACAACTTGAAAGAAGCATAGGTCAGACATAAGAGCTATGTAGATTAGAAAATAAGACACTTGGAATTTCAAGTAGGATATCATGTTTGTTTGAAGGTCAAAGACCGAAAGAGCTCGTTGAAGTTAGGGAATTGTGCCAAGCTAGCACCCAATTTTTGTGGGCCCTTCGAGATACTAGCTCGAATTGGACCCGTAGCATACCAACTTGCACTTCCATCTAATCTAAGAATTCATAATGTTTTTCATGTTTCTTTGTTGAAAAAGTATATTCATGACCCTACTCATATGATTGATTGGAATTTGGTGCAGGTGGAACCCAGAGGCGAGTTCCAGGTGGAACCCCTGCACATTCTAGATCGGAGAGAAATAATACTTTGGAACAGAGTCGTTGCTCAGGTAAAGGTGTAATGGAAGCACTTTAGTCCTGAGGAGGCCACTTGGGAGTTGGAGGGAGATTTGTGGAAATCTCATCCAACCCTGTTCCAAGAAGGGAACGAACACTGAGGACAGTGTTTTACCAAAGGGGGAAAGGATGTGATATCCCCAAAAATAAAATATTTTTCAAAATTTAAAATTGTTGGAAATTTATTTCCATTTTTAGTAAATTCGAATTTGGAATTTTTTTGCCATTTATGGCAATTCTGAATTTGGTAATTGTAATTAATTATTTTGACTGTTGGGGAGAGACCTTATTTGACCCAACTAACTATTTGACTATGGCACTTGTATGAAAATAGAATATTTTATGTTGATTGGAGGAGGACAAATGGAACAACCATGTTAAATTTAGCTGACCATGACTCTATGAGTGGGGAACATGTTGGAACTACCTATGGGATAATTATTACAAGTGGAAAATTAGTGATTTGTCCATTGGCAGCCCCTGAAAATTAGGGATTTAGAGAGCTGCGAAAATTCCCAAGGGAGGGAAAAAGACCTAGGAAAAATGAATAAATAACATATGTGAGGAGGCAGGGCACTGCCAAGTATGCTGGGAAAGGAGACTTTTGATTTACTTGTTTTTATGAACACTGCATGAGTGTGAGGCAAGGAAAAACTATTGGAGCTGTAGGACATTGTTGAAGGGAAACTTTTCCAAGTTCTCCCTCATCAATTCATGGTCAAACTAGGGGGTGAATCGGGCAAGTTGTTTTCCTTCCCTACTCTACGGTTGGGAGGAACGTGGTTGTTCCCTTTGTTTTTCCGCAAGCTGGTTCAGATATGTAATATTTTCCTTACTCTGTCCTTAGATGTTTTGTGTGTAACTGATATTATGCATCTACTTTTTTTTAAATTGAAATAATTCTTTCAATGGATGATATATATTGTGGTATTAAATTTACAATCACGGTCTAAATTCTAGAGTGGTCCCTCTCGAAAATCTGGAATACTACGAAAATTTATTTAAATACGAGTTGAGCAATCAGATAATCTTAATTTGAAGTCGAAATGCTAGGATACTCTGAATACTTGAAGAAGACCAATCTACATATATATGGGTTTATTTTTGAGACTGAAGTATTAAATAGATATAAATTTGAGCAATCGGAGTTGAGCCAATTTGTGTTGAAAGGAAACATTTCAATGTATCACTAATTCCAAACAATCATGCATCTTAAAAGAGACTTCCTATTTTTTCTTATATTTAATAATTGAAGAGGAATACAAAATAGCAAGAACCTTATGGATCACCTAGGCACTCATATATTATACACATATATACGTATTGGAAAATAAAACGCAAACTGGAAGTAATCCATCTACATCATAAAGTTAAGGAAATCTAGAAAACCCCTTTTGTTTATCAGATGCTAAAACAATCATGGGAATTGACACCTAATAGAAGATTTTATGCTTCCCTTGTTTTTTTTAAAGAGCGGTCTACCCTTTCCACAATCAAAGTTTGTAACAAATTTAGAAATTTGCGAAAACCTTGAGAAGATTCGAAACAATTTTTGAGTTGAATTTGTCACTCTGTGTCTTTTTTTTTTACTGAGTTTGTAAACTCTATTCAAGTTTTCATTTTTTCGGCATTTCTGAGTTTATTGGTTCAAGTTGAGTGGAGCTCTTTTGTTCTTGCAAATGATGAAACCCGAAGTGGCCCCACAACCTGATTGAATTTCGTGATTCGGCGATTACCGTTGTGTGTTGTTCATGCATCAAGAATTACCAAATGATGAAACCCGATATTGGATGGGCCCCATACCTTTTCGTGTTTTCACAGTTTGGTGTTGACGTTGTGCATTCTTTTTGCATCGGGAGTTAGTAAACCCTAAAACCCAAAATTGTTGGGCCCACACCCTAATAGCCTTTCGCATTTCAACTTTTCTTGTCTCTTTTTGTTTGTGTGTCATGTGTTCATCAACCCTGAAATCTCGAACCCCAAAACCTCGAAGTGTTGGTCCCACTTTCCTTTCACTTTTCGCAATTCGGGAGTTTCTATATGTTGTCATTTTACATTTGAATTCATGAAATCCCGAACCCTGAAACCCCAAAGTGTTGGTCCCACTTTCCTTTCATTTTTTGTAATTTGGGAGTTGATATATGTTGGCGTTTGACATTTGAATTCGTAAAATCTCGAACCCCGAAACCCTGAAGTGTTGGTCCAGCTTTCCTTTCACTTTTTCGCAATTCAAGAGTTGTTGTGTGTTGGTGTTTGGCATTTGAGATCGCGAAATACCGAACCCCGAGACCCCGGAGTGTTGGGCCCATAGTCTTTCTGCATTTCA
Source organism: Picea sitchensis (assembly GCA_010110895.2). Taxonomy (NCBI): domain Eukaryota; kingdom Viridiplantae; phylum Streptophyta; class Pinopsida; order Pinales; family Pinaceae; genus Picea; species Picea sitchensis. Next base: position 42,083 of record SNQJ01S0108666.1, read on the forward strand.
CAATTTGGCAAACAATGTGGTATTTNCCCGAAACCCTGAAGTGTTGGTCCAGCTTTCCTTTCACTTTTTCGCAATTCAAGAGTTGTTGTGTGTTGGTGTTTGGCATTTGAGATCGCGAAATCCCGAACCCCGAGACCCCGGAGTGTTGGGCCCATAGTCTTTCTGCATTTCACAATTTGGCAAACAATGTGGTATTTTGTTTCTTTTGTATTCGACATTTTGTAATCACCGAAACCCGATTGACCTCTGTTTTTTTTTCACAAAACTGTAGGAACATAGTAGGAATTTTTTTTACTGTAAAGAATGGAATGGTAGAACGATGGAGGATATTCACCTGGGATAGAGGTAGAATAGAAATAACAGAGCATAATATAGGTCATTGTGTACAGGGCATGACAAGCACATAAATTATTGTATATGAAAGTATCAAACTAATTAAGTAGATTTTTTAGTTGGATTTTTCCTAAGAATTTTGCTTGCCATGAGGTCATACACCTTTAAGTATTCATAATTTTCGTAATTAGACTATTGTTTAATGGCATAAATCATAGAGAACAAGATGGGATCCTTCGAGTTAACTATGCTTGATGTGTAAGCTACTAGTGTGTAAGAACGAGACCTAAGTTTAGATACTTCCTATATACATATAAGTATGTTGGAGTAGTTTGAAAATTAAGGAAAGTGATAGAATTATGGAATAATTTATCCGCATAAGCCTTTCTATTCGATGTAAACTACACCGGTGTAACGAAGTCATTATGGACAAAAATGTATCTTACCTTCTCTTAAATTTTAAATCTTAAACGAAATTGATTTATGTGATAAAGATGGTTAATATATATATATATATATGTATATTAGTGAATTTGAGGTTCATTATAGAACAATAGATGCAGTTTGTTGTGGTGAGGAAGCCAAGAGTTATCCTTACAAGTACTTCTATGGAGGATCTTGCTAAAGACGTTTAGGAGTTGTCGTAGAATTTTTTTGACATAGTAGTGGATGAGTTACCTATCTCATTGCCACCTATCAGGGGTATCAACCATCATATTGATTGAATACCAGGAGAAATTTTTCTTAACAAAGAAGCATACAGATTGACACCTCAAGAGAATGAGGAGGTAAAGAAACAAGTCCAATATTTGAAGGATAAAGGATTGATCAGAGAAATCTTGAGTCCATGTGCACTACCAACTGTGTTGAGTTCGAAGAAAGATGGAGGATGGAGAATGTGTAGAGACACAAGAGACATAAACAAAATCACCATCAGGTATAGATTTCCTTTGCCAAGGATGGATGAATTAATGGATTGTTTAAGCCGAGAAAAATATTTTTCAAAGATAAATTTGAAAAGAAGATATCACTAGATAAGGATGAGACAAGGTGATGAGTGGAAAACAACCTTCAAGACAAATGAGGGGTTGTATGAATGGCTTGTTATTCCATTTGGCTTAAAAAATACCCCAAGTACTTTTATGAGGTTGATAAATGAGGTATTAAAGGATATTTTTGGTAAATTTGTGATTGTATATCTAGATGATATACTGGTCTTTAGTAAAACTAAAGAAGAGCGTTTGAGACAATTAACGTTGGTGATGAGAAGATTGCAGAAAGAGAAGTTGTTGATAAATCTAAAGAAGTCATCTTTTATAAAGACAAAAATCATTTACTTGGATTTTGTGACCTTTTAAAATGAATTGAAGATGGATCTAGAGAAGGTGAAAGAAATTAGAGAATGGTCATCATGAAGGAGCATATTCGAGGTGAGAAGGTTCCATGAATTAGTGAGTTTCTATCAGAATTTCATTAGAAATTTTAGTGGAATTTGTGCATCGATGCTAGATACGGTGAAGAAGAGACAAAAGTATTTCAAATGGACAAAAGAAGCTGAAAAGGATTCAAGATATTAAAGGAGAAGATAACAGAACAATTGATTCTGGTCTTGCAATATTTCAGTAATACATTTCAAATAATATGTGATGCTAGTGGAGTTGCAATTGGAGTAGTCTTGAGCCAAGATAATAGGCATGTTGCATATTTCAGTGAGAAGATGAATGATACTAGGAGAAAATACTCCACATATGATAAATAATTTTATGTAGTAATTCAAGCCTTAAATAAATGGAGGCACTATGTTGTTCCAAAAGAGTTTGTTTTGTATAGCAATAATCAGGCTTTACAATCCATAACTAGACAGGAGAATTTAAATCAAAGACATGCTAAGTTGATAGAGTTAATGAAAAAATTCACTTTTGTCATTAAACATATTTCTGGAAATGCTATCAACGTTGTTGATGTTGATATTATGGTATCCGCGGGAGGTATTTACCTCCATGTGTAACCCTGACGAGAATAGAATACTCTGGAAAGCAAGAAGAAACCCTAATGAGTTGGCTAATAACCCTAGAAGGCATGTCAGCTTAAGAGGATAATTTATATTAGGGTATTAGCCTCCAAGAGAAGAAGTCGTCTAGAAGAATTAATATATACTGAACAGACAGATACCCAGAATGAGAAGTTGACCCAGACAATTAACCAAAATTAGTATAAATATAGGAGGCTAGTTCCCATTCTAGCAGGCAGTCTCAGAGTTGCATAGCAGTAGCTTGTGCGCACTGCAGTGCCCAGTCTTGTCTGCAAGTTTGAGGAGAGCTGCCATTGCATATGTTTTAGCTAGCAAATCACGTTTGGCTTGGACTATCTCTTGGTTAGGGTTTGGACTGTCTAATCAGCTCTTCTTGACGTGCTATCCTTGGGGAAAGGTGCACTACCCTTTGTTTGGCTATCTAGCCTAGGGTCTTCTTCCAGAATGATTCTCTATCAAAATTAAGGTGCTCGAAGGGTGTCTTTGGCCTATGGTTGGGTGACAATAGTATTGTCAAGGGTAAAACAAGCACATCCATTATATTCTAATAGGTTATGGGCCCACACCTCCTTCATTCATTCTAACCGGTGGAAGGAAACATAGCCGTAAGGATATTAAGCTCATTAAAGAATTATCGCTAGGGTTTCTTGCAGGAGCAGTCACCATAGCACTTCTTCTAGGGTTACTAGCAGGTGCAGTTGGAAAAACCCTAATCCTCTTGTTTAGGCACCTTAAATGAATGGATTGACCTAATCTCCAGATATATCAGTGCACCCTAGCCTAGCGCATCTCCTAGTACTCTCAAAAAGCCAAGACGTGAAGTTTGAGATTTTGGTCAAATCTAGGGTTGACCAAGTCAAAGAAGCCATGACCTACTCTATGAAGTCAGAGAACAAGTTAGATGGAGCTTCTAACTTCAGAGAATGGAAGAAAAGGATTGATATCATCCTTTCCATGAATAAAGTGTTGGATATCGTGAAAGGAAAGATCGTGAAACCAGAGTTTGAAGAAGGGAAAGAGAAGGAACCGCATAATGTTGCAGCTATGGAGAAGTTCAAAGACAGTGAAATCAATGCTATGAGTATCATAGTGGATTCTATAAAAGACTACTTGATACCCTACATCTCCCATATTGACTCATCAAAGAAGATGTATTATGCCCTAACAAACCTCTTCTCAGTCAGAAACATTGGACAAGTAATGAGTCTGAAGAATGAGCTCTGTGACATGAAGATGAATGATGATGACAGCATAAAATCATACTTTGTCTGAATCTCTCAGTTAAGAGATCAACTACAAGCTATTGAAGATATCATTTCATAGAAGGAATTGGTAAACATAGTACTCAATGGTCTTCCCAAGACATGGGATGCATTTGCCGTAAGCATGAACACAAGGAAGGAGTATCCTACATTTGAAGAACTTTGGACTTGTTGTGCTCAAGAAGAATCCATGATGAGTGAAAAAGAGAAACACCAAAGGAAGTACGATGATCAAGACTTCACAACAAGATTCAAAAAATTTAGGAACAAAAGGAGGTTTGGTTCAAGCAAGAAGCCAAATAAAGAGAAAGACATTTTATAAGTATAGTGCTTCAACTGTCGAAAGTATGGTCACTACAAGAATCATTGTCCTGAGGTAAAGAAAAGGAAGGAGAAACACGAAGCATCATTTTTCGAAGGAAAGGAACCCACAAAGAAGACTAAGCAGGATGAAAGAGACTTATTTTTCTGAAGGTAACTTAGTTCTTATACATATCTTCTTTGCATAAGTCTCTGTACATATCTTATATATCTATCTCTTAAAAGATAATATGTTCCAAGAAGAAATATATCTATGGAAGAACAAGAAGATAAGGATTGCTATCACTATACAAGAAAGGATGAAATATATCATAGAAATCTTGTGGAAGCTATTACAAGATAAGACAAAATTAGAATCAATCTTGAAGAAACCTAGAAGAAAGAAGTCAGCAATCAAGAAAAAAATGGAGAAATACTTGTGACGCCTTGCAAAAGACAATAAGGATGCAGATGTAAATGTGGACTCTCCTATATGGAGGGAGATGATTATATATCACCATAAAGAAGAACATGGATTCATACATGGAGCAAGGATTAGGAGGGAGCTAAGCCTACAATCCATTGAAGATGATGAAGTATATATCCATGGTAGAAAACATGAAAAGTAGTACATGTTCAGTTTGACCTTAGAAGAAGTCTTCTTCGAAGAGAATCCTTAAAGTATCCATGGTTGTCCATTTACATTTGTGATCCCATGATGAAAGCAAAAATTGGAATCTTTAGGGCATGGAATCTATAAGAAAGTCCATGGACCCAAGAGCTAAAGAAAAACATGAAGAATTAAATGAATATTCCAAGAAAGAAAGAGAAGACAGAACAACTAGACATTGTATCGAGAATCACAAGATTACCAGCCTGATATGAACTCACTAAAAGCAATCAAGCAGAGGAACCAAATCTCGTGATGAAGAATAGTGTATGGAAGACTTATGAATGAAAGCATTGCAAGATATAGAACTAGAGGTTCTCCTATATGGAGGGAGAAGACTATGATGATTACTTGTTGCAGTAAACCAGACATATCTCTACATGAGTCATTATATCATCCACAACATCCATGAGTTGGAATTCTATATCAGATAAATGAAAAGACTTTTCTCCAGAGAAATTGAACAAAGAGCGTATGAAGAGAAACCTCAAGAATTTGAGGCATACCAAAAAGAGACCCTTGTATGCAGACGGAAAAACATAACTTGGTGGAGAACCTCAGTGCACAATAGAAGCATGGTGAAGATTTTCTATAATAGAGATATTGTATCAAGATGATTACTCAGTAGATCAAATCTCATGATGAGAGAAGAAGTGACACATGGATATGTTCCAGTGTTCCAAACAATGATATCCTTTATTGATCAGAGATACATGAATCCTTCAAAGAAAAACTAGTGTTCAAGACCGAAGTTCATTTGAAATCAAGAATCACATTATCCATGATGAAGTCCAGAAGGAGAAAGTGGTTCTCCAATACATATCTCCATAGATGAGCAGATAAGCAAACATTTTGGTAAAGCTTTTATCCAAGATGAAAGAGTTTGTGTACTCAAGATGGAGCTTGTGGAGATGAGTTCCTTATTGAAAAAGGATGAGATGACTCCTAGGTTGGGAGGGAGCACTGATATATATTGATTTATGGACAATCATTTTTTATTTTGAAAAATGGTACAGGATGAGAAGTTTCCTTTCCAGTTCAGAAAGTGGATTGATATTTCTGACGGATAGACATTTTCCAGTTCAGAAAATGGTCCAGATTGTTGATGTACCATAAACAATGACTTCCCATTGTGGTTAACATGGGGAGTGGTCTAGGGAATTATCTTATCTTGAGGGTTACTCAAGAAGACTGACCCACGTCACCGGACATTGATTTCTCATTATGGTTAACATGAGGAATGGTTCGTTTTGGAGGTTGGTACAAGACAATCTTTTCCTCTTGTGGTTAATAGGGGAAATGGTCTGGACAGTCATTCCTTAGGATGTATTCATTCTCTCCAGGTTTCACTTTGTTTAGTGCCAAAGGAATGGCCCAGGGTGGGGAATGGTCCAGGCTCATCAATCAGGGACAAGCATTCCTTAGGGCGGATTCATTCTCTCCAAGTTACACTTTTTTTAGTGTTGGAGGAATGGCCCGGGGTGGGGAATGGTCCAGGCTCATAAATCAAGACAATTATTCTTCCTTGCTTGAGAAGAATAGTCTAGATAACTCATCATTGATGTCTTACCTTTTGAGGATAGATTCTCTTATGAGATCTCACAGATGTGAGTGGAAGAATGGCCCATATGATTCTATTTATATCATAACATTGTTTATGTGCAGGTTGATATCAGATGATTGTTATGAAGATTGTATGACAATATATATATACTACTATGGTGGATGTGTTCCATTGTTTGATCAAGTACTTGTGTGTTACCTGGTGTGGTAGTGTACCAATGGATTGTAGTTATGTACTACTATGGATAGACACAGTTGTGTTCCATTTTATTCTGATTGCCTTGAAGACTATCCTTAGTATTGGAAATGATTATCAACTATATGGATGATCAAACAACAGAGATTTCCCAGACATAAAATGTTTCAGAACATTTACTCTTCTAGGACATATGTCCATATTAGAAGAATGTCTCTTGTATCACTCTGTGGTGTGAGTGACTTATCCAACATCATTTCTAACTCATCAGATGGAGTATGGTTTCGAGAGATGATACAGATGATGATATTGATGGTGATGATGGTGATGATGGTGCTCATGATCTAGTCATGAGATAGTTTATGTTGATGCTATCGAGTGAATGGTATGTTCATGTTCAAGACAATTACCTGTAATACCTACGTATATAGGAGGGAGTGTTGATATTATGGTAGCTACGGGAGGTATTTACCTCCATGTGTAACCCTGATGAGAATAGAACACTTCGGAAAGAAAGAAGAAACCCTAATGAGTTGGCTAATAACACTAGAAGACATGTCTGCTCAAGAGGATAATTTATATTAGGTTATTAGCCTCCAAGAGAGGAAGTCCAATAGAAGAATTAATATATATTGAACACAAAGATACCCAGAATGAGAAGTCGGCCCGGGAAATTAGCCAGAATTAGTATAAATATAGGAGGCCAGTTCTCATTCTGGCAGGCAGTCTTAGAATTGCAGAGCAACAACTTGTGCACACTACAGTGCCCAGTCTTGTGTGTAGGTTTGAGGAGAGATTCCATTGCATATGTTCCAGCTAGCAGATCAAGTTTGTCTTGGACTATCTCTTGGTTAGGGGTTGGATTGTTTGATGAGCTCTTGTTGATGCACTATCCTTGGGGAAGGGTGCACTACCCTTTGTTTGGATATCTAGCCTAGGTTTTTCTTCCAGAATGATTCTCTGTGAAGATTAAGGTGATCAGAGGGTGGCTTTGGCCTATGGTTGGGTGACAATAGTATTGTCAATGGTAAAATGAGCACATCCATTATATTCTAACAGTTGATGCATTGAGTAGTAGCTGTCTAATTTTGCAGGAATTTCAATTGAAAACCTTAGGGTTTGAAAACCTTAAGGAGATGTATCGTGATGATCCAGATTTTAAAGAGACATATGAAGCATGTGAAAATCATGTGATTAGAGACAGAAGTTAGCAGACATAGTATCTGATTCAAGATGAATTGTTGTTTAAATATTTCCAGTTGTGCATACCAAAGTGTTCAATGGGAGATAATCTGTTGAAAGAAAAACATAGTGGAGGTCTAGCCAAACATTTTGGCCATGACAAGACATTTACACAATTGAATAGTTCATATTATTGGCTAGGTATGAGAGCATATGTGAAGAATTTTGTGAAAATATGTAAGATTTTCCAGCATGCAAAAGGAAAGAAATAGAACACTGGGTTGTATCAGCCATTGCCTATTCCAAATAGGCCTTGGGATGAAATAAGCATGCATTTTGTGTTGGGATTGCAAAGAAAACAAAAGGGAAGCGATTCCATTTTTTTGGTAGTTGATAGATTCTCAAATATGGCACACTTTGTCCCATGCCAAAAAACTAGTAATGCAACACACATTGCAAATTTGTTTTTCAAGGAAGTTGTGAGACTTCATGGGTTTCCTAGGAGTATTGTCTCGGACAGAGACACTAAATTTGTTGGTCATTTCTGGATAACATTGTGGATGAAACTAGGAATGGAAATATCCTTTAGTTATGCATATCACCCTCAAATGGATGGACATAATGAGGTGGTAAATCAAAGTTTAGGAGATTTGTGGAGGAGTTCGGTCACTGAACATCATAGCCAGTGGGATCAAATTATACCTCAAGCAGAGTTTGCATACAATGACTCAATAAATAGGAGTATAGGAAACATTCCATTCCATATAGTGTATGGAATGAATCCAAGAGGAGTATGAGAGTTGAGAGATATGGAGCAGAGTGAATTCAGAAACAGTGGAATAGAAGACTTCACTTCATAAATGCAAAAGCTTAATAATCAGATCAAAGAACAATTGTAGAATAATAGTAAAGAATACAAACACAGATTTGATAAGCATAAGAGAGAACTTCAATTTGAAGTGGAAGATCAAGTTATGGCACATCTCAGGAAGAAAAGGTTCCCAAGGGGAACATATAACAAACTAAAAATGAAGAAAATAGGACCATGCAAGATCCTAAGGAAATTTGATGCTAATGATTATGAGATAGAGCTGCCGTAGGGTGTGGGGATATTTCCAATATTCAACATTTCAGACCTGTTTTCTTATAGGTAAGATGACATAATAGTATCATAAGATCAGAAAGAAATTCAGTGGGAGAAGAGAGATGAATGTAGCATAAAAGCCATAGATAGAAAATATCATAGATCAGGGGACTCGTAAGAAGACCAGGATGAAGACATATTTTGAGTATTTGGTAAAGTGGAAAGGACACCCAATAGAAGATTATAGTTGTGTCAATGAAGAAGATACATAGAAGCATGGAAAGTCAATGCATGAGCTGATGGAAAAGACTCCATGATTTTTTCCCCATAGGAGTATGATGCAGGAGCATCGTCAACAAAGTGTGAGTGGAGGAAAAATCAGTAGCCTAGTGCACATTTTTGAAGTGATTTTGAATTTCAAAAAGGGCATGTTAGGAAATATCTAAAAAATATTGTAGTTAAAAAACATCTTAAATGTTTGGAGGTTTAACCATCACATGAGATCGATGGGGTATTCATTTTTGTTTATTGTAGTAGATTGCACTACAAATTCGAAGCATTTTCTCTTATATGTCTGTCTCAAACATTTATTTCAATAAGACTTAGTAGTTGATAGCTTTTAATTCGATAAGATAGCACTAAGGTAGTCGAAGGTAAAATATCTATGAGATATTTTGTATAAATAATTGTATTGTTGCCCATAAGAGGTTGTTGAAGCTATTGTTATAGTTGTTGATAGTTGTTGTTGAAGTAGTTGATGCTGAAAGTTGAGATAGATGAAGATTATTGTAGCTAAGAGACTATTGAATCTTCTCAGTATTGTATGATCACATGTACATTTTCATTTGAATGAATATAACATATAAGCGTTGATCCCAAATGTTTGGTGTTTCCATTGTTGTGTCTATCTGAATGAATGAATGGTAGGATTTATGTTTGATTGCAATTCTCTGTGTTTATTTGTTCTTATGTTATGAATGCATTTACATGGTTGAATGTATGAATCTGTGAGAGTTTGTATAAGTTTTAATTGTTTCTCTTCATGATCTTATGCAAGGGGTGCATAATGTCCATAAGGAGTGCATTGACAGAGTCTGTTTCAACTCAGGAGACCAAAAGAGATAGCGTGAATCTTTCATTTGCAAGGAGTGAAAAGTGTCTGCAAGGTGTGCATTGACAAAGTCTTTTTGACTCAGAATATCAAGAGGGATAACTCTAAGTTCACTCGAAGAAGTGTGTGAAGATCTGTTGCAAGGCATGCACATATTCAAAATTTGACTAAGTGTCGAAAATACATTCTGAGAAGTTCAGAGTTTCAAGGAGGAAAAAGCTCATAAGAGATAGCAGGAGAAAGGTATTCAATAGGGAGGAGTATTTTAATATTCCTTGAGTTAACATGAAAGATCCATTCAGAGGGAGAGGGATCATTCTAGACCATTAGATCTAGGAGAGTTTCACAGTGGTTAGTCCTGGGTTCCTTTGGAACTTCGTGAATCAAAGGATTTGGAGTGTTGAGAAATGAAAATTGTCATAGTTTGAAGTCACGAAGATATCCAACCATTGGTTTGAAGGATCTTACGTGGAAGTTGATAAGAGAGTTCAGGGAGAAGAGCTTCAAAGAAATCATGTAGTGTAAGGGAAATATTTGTGAAGTTGCAAAGAGCAAAGTGGATCTAGACCGTTGGATCCAGAAGAACACGTGGTAGAGATCCGTGTGTTTGGAAGAAAGGTACATCGATGGAAAATAAGTGACATGAAGCCAAACCCTCTGAAGAATGAAGTAGTGAATTCTATAGGAGCCATCGATTTGAGGAGGACATGCATCAAGAGATCGTGGACTTCAGGAAAAGGTACAAGGAGGAAGTGGAGCATTGAATGCAATTCGTCTGAAGCACCAAAAGGTGAGAAGCTAAAACTTTAGTTATCGATTACGTAGACATGTGGCGTCTGATCTATATCTTCAGCGATAGAGCACTTCGAGAGAAAATGACGAGTGAGTTATTAAAGCTCTAAAGTCCCGAAGTGTCAAATTCCATCGGAACTGTCCATTGGAAAGGGACACATGGTGGTTGATCCACAACTTCGTGTGGAAAGTAATTCAGGAAGAAAATACTTTGGAGCATTCAAATATCATGAACGCTGAGGCCCGGAAGTAGATCACAATCATTGGTTGTCGGAGGAGCGTGGACAGTAGATCCAGTCCTGGGTAATTTTGTTGATTCAAAGATCAGGGGAAACAGAGTCGGTTGCTTGCAAAAGATCTGAAGTGAGAAGTCACAAAGGGCGATGGCCCACGGTCACAACCCTTGGTCATATTGAGAGAAGGAGTCTAGGATAGGAGATAGTACTCTCAATTTGGTGTTTTCAGAAGCACGAGAGAGCAGGATTGCATGTAACTTGAACATGCGGGTGACATCAAAGGTACCTATGTAAATTGTTTCAGGGTCTATTGAAGGCTCGAAGAGCCAATCCAACTTAGTATTTTAAGGTCCAATACTAGGAGTTTTGTGTCACTTCTACTTAGGAGACTAGGAGTACTGGACTAAAGATTGGATGAAGGACATGTGGATAGCCAGATTACCAAGGAGACTATCCGGTTGATAAGGCTAGAGAGGTTGGGACAACAAGACACACTACAATTGGATATTTGGGAAAGGCCCATAGGATTCATGCGGCTAATAACCGCTATACCGAGCACCAATCCACTATTCTCTAGACATCAGGTATAATCGTAGACCAAAATTTTAGTATTTTGATTGATCCAGGTGCTACATAGAGCTTTATTTCTAGTGCAACACTGAAAATAATTAAGGTAAAGGAAGTCAAGTAGGAAGAGTTTATATACGTAGAAATGGCCTCGGGTGTCAAACAAAAGGTTGGAGGAAGGGTTACAAACTATAGCATTGACTTCAGAAATTTGATATCGAAGGCCAACCTTAATGTAACTATCTTAGGATCATATGACATAGTGATTAGTATGGACTGGTTGAAATCGCACGATGTGATACTCAACTGTAAGACAAAATGGTTAATCTTGACAAATGATGTGGGACAGATTGGAGTGATTTTGGGAAGAAACCAAATAGTGTCCTTGAGGTTCATTTCTTCCTTACAACTACAAAAGAGCATGTGCAAGGGATGTAAGTTATATGTAATCTTAGTGCTAAATGAAAGGGGTAAGGTGAAAGGATTATAAATCCTTCAGGTAGTACAAGAGTTTGTTGAAGTGTTTCTAGAAGAGTTACCATGTTTTCCGGCCAAAAGAGAATTGGAGTTTACAATAGAATTGAAACTTGGAACTTAACCAATAGCAAGAACTCCCTATCAGATGTCAATACCTGAGTTACAGGAGTTGAAAATGAAATTGAAGGAGTTTTTGGACTTGGTTCTTATACGTCCAAGTGTGTCATCTTGGGGTGCACTCGTTATTTTCATAGGAAAGAAGGATTGGTCATGGAGACTTTGTATTGACTACCGTGAATTGAATAAGGTGACAATCAAGAACCAATATCCATTGCCAAGGATAGATGATTTGTTTGATCAAATGAAAGGAGCGAAGGTGTTTTCAAAGATCGACTTGAGATCAAGATATCACCAGTTACAAATTAAAGAGGAAGATATTCAGGGGTGATTTTAAGGATGGAAGTTTATTTTAAAATGTAAAAACCTTAGCGAATATTACTAATCCTTCATATGCCAACTATAAATGTTTGGTGATATTTTTGTAAAATTATTCAAATTTATAAGGATTTTATATAGTTTGTATAAAATTTTGGCGATTTTTAAGGTAAAATAATTTTATCCTATAGAATTGGGGCGAATCATTTTTAGAATAGTGAATCTTTTTTGTGGAAAAACCATGAAAAATTAGCCCATGAGAGAAATTTATCCCCTAAAATCATCCTTGAAGATATTCCTATGACCACATTCAAGATGAGTTTTAGACACTAAGAATTTACCAATTTACCATTTGGAATGACAAACACCCTGAGGGTATTCATGAGTTTGATGAATGGGGTGTTCCATGAATACTTGGACAAGTTTGTTCAAGTATTCATTGATGACATATTGATATATTCTTGGATGACAAAAGAACATGATGAACATTTAATCTTGGTACTACAGTGCTTGCGAGAAAACAAATTATACAAGAAACTATCGAAATGTTCTTTTTACCAATCAAAGATTCATTACTTAGGGCACATTATATTCAATGAATGTATCGTTGTGAAT
>SNQJ01S0108667.1:8744-18816 GCA_010110895.2 Picea sitchensis
TAAGGATAACAAAGGTGATAATTTCGGTGTCAGAATTTTTCTGAATAGATTAATACCCCTCTAGTAGATTCAACCATTTCTCCAAACCATATGAAACTATCTATGCTTCAAATAAAGGGATATGAAAGTTAACTTCTACCTTGAAGTTTGTCACACCTCCAAAATAGCTACTTGTTGAAGGTGTTTCTCCTAATGTCCACATTCATCAATGGATCTAGGGGAAGTTGTCCATCATCTCATTCTGCTGTCACATGAGGGATTCCTCAAGAAAAATATTGAAAGGATATCCTACTCTGTTGTCTCTCCTTTCTTCCACCATGGGAGGTTTCTCGGGCCAGCGAGAGTGGCCGTCATAGTTTAAAATAGGGTAGAATTCCTCCTTGAGGGATTCGAAAAAGGAATCCCAAATGGGTCCTATCCCGAATTTCCTAGACTCATCTTTTCTATGTCTCTCTCAGTTACATTCCCACCCATCTTTGACACAAGGCAAGGATTTAAGGAGAACAAAGGTGATAATTTCAGTGTCAGACATTTTCTTAACAGAGTAATACCCCTCTAATAGATTCAACCATTTCTCCAAACCATATGAAACTATCTATGCTTCAAATAAAGGGATATGAAAGTTAACTTCTACCTTGAAGGTTCTCACACCTCCAAAATAGCTACTTGTTGAAGGTGTTTCTCCTAATGTCCACATTCATCAAAGGATCTAGGGGAAGTTGCCCATCATCTCATTCTACTGTCACCTGAGGGATTCCTCAAGAAAAATATTGAAAGGATATCCTACTCTGTCGTCTCTCTTTTCTTCCACCATGGGAGGTTTCTTGGGCTAGCGAGAGTGGCCGTCATAGTTTAAAATAGGGTAGAATTCCTCCTTGACAGATTAAAAAAAGGCCTCACAAATGGGTCCTATCGCAAATTTTCTAGACTCATCTTTTTTATGTCTCTCCCAGTTACATTCCCACCAATCTTTGACACAAGGAAGGGATTTAAGGAGAGCAAAGGTGATAATTTCGGTGTCAGAATTTTTTTGAATAGAGTAATACCCCTCTAATAGATTCAACCATTTCTCCAAACCATATGCAACTATCTATGCTTCAAATAAAGGGATATGAAAGTTAACTTTTACCTGAAGGTTGTCACACCTCCAAAATAACTACTTGTTGAAGATGTTTCTCCTAATGTCCACTTTCATCAAAGGATCTAGGGGAAGTTGTCCATCATCTCATTCTGCTGTCACACAAGATATTCGTCAAGAAAATTATTGAAAGGATATCCTACTCTGTCATCTCTCTTTTCTTCCACCATGGAAGGTTTCTTGGGCCAGCAAGAGTGGTCATCGTAGTTTAAAATATGGTAGAATTTCTCCTTGAGGAATTCAAAAAAGGCCTCCCAAATGGGTCCTATCCCGAATTTCCTAGACTCATCTTTTTTATGTCTCTCCCAGTTACATTCCCACCAATCTTTGACACAAGGAAGGGATTTAAGGAGAGCAAAGGTGATAATTTCAGTGTCAAATTTTTTCTTAACAAAGTAATACCCCTCTAATAGATTCAACCATTTCTCCAAACCATATGAAACTATCTATGCTTCAAATAAAAGGATATGAAAGTTAACTTCTACCTTGACGGTTCTCACACCTCCAAAATAGCTACTTGTTGAAGGTGTTTCTCCTAATGTCCACATTCATCAAAGGATCTAGGGGAAGTTGTCCATCATCTCATTCTACTGTCACATGAGGGATTCCTCAAGAAAAATATTGAAAGGATATCCTACTCTGTCATCTATCTTTTCTTCCACCATGGGAGGTTTCTTGGGCTAGCGAGAATGGTCGTCATTGTTTAAAATAGGGCATAATTCCTCCTTGACGAATTAATAAAAGGCCTCCCAAATGGGTCCTATCCCCAATTTCCTAGACTCATCTTTTTTATATCTCTCCCAGTTACATTCCCACCAATATTTGACACAAGGAAGGGATTTAAGGAGAGCAAAGGTGATAATTTCGGTGTCATAATTTTTTTGAACAGAGTAATACCCCTCTAATAGATTCAACCATTTCTCCAAACCATATGCAATTATCTATGCTTCAAATAAAGGGATATGAAGGTTAACTTATACCTTGAAGGTTGTCACACCTCCAAAATAGCTACTTGTTGAAAGTGTTTCTCCTAACCTCCACATTCATCAAAGGATCTAGGGGAAGATTTCCATCATTTCATTCTGCTATCACACGAGGGATTCCTCAAGAAAAATATTGAAAGGATATCCTACTGTGTCATCTCTCTTTTCTTCCACCATGGGAGGTTTCTTGGGCCAGTGAGAGTGGTCGTCATAGTTATAAATAGGGTACAATTCCTCCTTGAGGTATTCAAAAAAGGCCTCCCAAATGGGTCCTATCCAGAATTTCCTAGACTCATATTTTTTATGTCTCTCCCAGTTACATTCCCACCAATCTTTGACACAAGGAACGAATTTAATGAGAGCAAAGGTGATAATTTCGGTGTCAGATTTTTTTTGAACAGAGTAATACCCCTCTAATAGATTCAACCATTTCTCCAAACCATATGCAACTATCTATGCTTCAAATAAAGGGATATGAGAGTTAACTTCTACCTTGAAGGTTGTCACACCTCCAAAATAGCTACTTGTTAAAGGTGTTTCTCCTAAAGGACACATTCATCAAAGGATCTAGGGGAAGTTGTCCATCATCTCATTATGATGTCACATGAGGAATTCCTTAAGAAAAATATTGAAAGGATATCCTACTCTGTCATCTCTCTTTTCTCCCATCGTGGGAGGTATCTTGGGCCAGCGAGAGTGGTCGTCATAGTTTAAAATAGGGCAGAATTCCTCCTTGAGGGATTCAAAAAGGGCCTCCCAAATGGGTCCTATCCCGAATTTCTTAGACTCATATTTTTTATGTCTCTCCGAGTTACATTCCCACCAATCTTTGACACAAGGAAGGGATTTAAGGAGAGAAAAGGTGATAATTTCGGTGTCATAATTGTTTTGAACAGAATAATACCCCTCCAATAGATTCAACCATTTCTCCAAACCATATGCAACTATCTATGCTTCAAATAAAGGGATATGAAAGTTAAGTTCTACCTTGAAGGTTGTCACACCGCCAAAAAAGCTACTTGTTGAAGGTGTTTCTCCTAGTGTCCACATTCATCAAAGGATCTAGGGGAAGTTGTCCATCATCTCATTCTGCTGTCACAGTATGGATTCCTTAAGAAAAATATTGAAAGGATATCCTACTCTGTCATCTCTCTTTCCTTCCACCATGGGAGGTTTCTTGGGCCAGTGAGAGTGGTCGTCATAGTTTAAAATAGGGTAGAATTCCTCCTTGAGGGATTCAAAAAAGGCCTCCCAACTGGGTCTTATCCCGAATTTCCTAGACTCATAATTTTTATGTCTCTCCCAGTTACATTCCCACCAATCTTTGACACAAGGAAGGTATTTAAGGAGAGAAAAGGTGATAATTTCGGTGTCAGAATTTTTTTGAACAGAGTAATACCCCTCTAATAGATTCAACCGTTTCTCCAAACCATATGCAACTATCTATGCTTCAAATAAAGGGATATGAAAGTTAACTTGTACCTTGAAGGTTGTCACACCTCCAAAATAGCTACTTATTGAAGGTGTTTCTCCTAATGTCCACATTCATCAAAGTATCTAGGGGAAGTTGTGCATCATCTCATTCTGTTGTCACAAGAGGGATTCCTCAAGAAAAATATTTAAAGGATATCCTACTGTGTGATCTCTCTTTTCTTCCATCATGGGAGGTTTCTTGGGCCAGCGAGAGTGGTCGTCATAGTTTAAAATAGGGTATAATTCCTCCTTGAGGGATTTAAAATAGGCCTCCCAAATGGGTCTTATCCTGAATTTCCTAGACTCATCTTTTTTATGTCTCTCCTAGTTACATTCCCACCAATCTTTGACATAAGGAAGGGATTTAAGTAGAGAAAAAGTGATAATTTCGGTGTTAGATTTATTTTGAATAGAGTAATACCTCTCTAATAGATTCAACCATTTCTCCAAACCATATGCAATTATCTATGCTTCAAATAAAGGGATATGAAATTTAACTTCTACCTTGAAGGTTGTCACACCTCCAAAATAGCTACGTGTTGAAGGTGTTTCTCCTAATGTCGACATTCATCAAAGGATCTAGGGGAAGTTGTCCATCATCTCATTCTGCTGTCACACGATGGATTCCTCAAGAAAAATATTGAAAGGATATCCTACTCTGTCATCTCTCTTTTCTTCCACCATGGGAGGTTTCTTGGGCCAGCGAGAGTGGTCGTCATAGTTTAAAATAGGGTAGAATTCCTCGTTGAGGGATTCAAAAAAGGCCTCCCAAATGGGTCCTATCCCGAATTTGCTAGACTCATCTTTTTTATGTCTCTCCTAGTTACACTCCAACCAATCTTTGACATAAGGAAGGGATTTAAGGTGAGAAAAAGTGATAGTTTCGGTGTCAGATTTTTTTTGAACAGAGTAATATCCCTCTAATAGATTGAACCATTTCTCCAAAGCATATGAAACTATCTATGCTTCAAATATATGGATATGAAAGTTAACTTCTACCTTGAAGGTTGTCACACCTCGAAAATAGCTACGTGTTGAAGGTGTTTCTCCTAATGTCAACATTCATCAAAGGATTTAGGGGAAGTTGTCCATCATCTCATTCTGTTGTCACACGATGGATTCGTCAAGAAAAATATTGAAAGGATATCCTTCTCTGTCATCTCTCTTTTCTTCCACCATGGAAGATTTCTTGGGCCAGCGAGAGTGGTCGTCATAGTTTAAAATAGGGTAGAATTCCTCCTTGATGGATTCAAAAAAGGCCTCCCAAATGGGTCCTATCCCGAACTTCCTAGACTCATCTTTTTTATGTCTCTCCCAGTTACATTCCCACCAATATTTGACACAAGGAAGGGATTTAAGGAGAGCAAAGGTGATAATTTCGGTGTTAGAAGTTTTTTGAACAGAGTAATACCCCTCTAATAGATTCAACCATTTCTCCAAACCATATGCAACTATCTATGCTTCAAATAAAGGAATATGAAAGTTAACTTCTACCTTGAAGGTTGTCACACCTCAAAAATAGCTACTTGTTGAAAGTGTTTCTCCTAATGTCCACATTCATCAAAGGATCTACGGGAAGCTTTCCATCATCTCATTTTGCTGTCACACGAGGGATTCCTCAAGAAAAATATTGAAATGATATCCTACTCTGTCATCTCTCTTTTCTTCCACCATGGGAGGTTTCTTGGGCTAGTGAGAGTGGTCGTCATAATTTAAAATAGGGTAGAATTCCTCCTTGATGGATTCAAAAAACGCCTCCCAAATGGGTCCTATCCAAAATTTCCTAGAATCATCTTTTTTATGTCTCTCCCAGTTACAGTCCCACCAATATTTGACACAAGGAAGGGATTTAAGGAGAACAAAGGTGATAATTTCGGTGTTAGAAGTTTTTTGAACAGAGTAATAATCCTCTAATAGATTCAACCATTTCTCCAAACCATATGCAACTATCTATGCTTCAAATAAAGGGATATGAAAGTTAACTTCTTCCTTGAAGGTTGTCACACCTCCAAAATAGCTACTTGTTGAAGGTGTTTCTCCTAATGTCCACATTCATCAAAGGATCTAGGGGAAGTTTTCCATCATCTCATTCTTCTATCACACGAGGGATTCCTCAAGAAAACTATTGAAAGGATATCCTACTCTGTCATCTCTCTTTTCTTCCACCATTTCGCATTTTTATCTTTTCTTATAAGCTACCTACACAAGTGTTTTGGAACCCTTGATTCTCATAACAATCTTTGTAATAAAATGACATGATTATTTTGCGCATTTGCACACCTGCCTTTTGTTTTCGTTTTCACGACTGCAAGCGTGAAAACCTTGAGTTCGAAGTCATGTCGATGGCATTAAAATCGTCACTGGATTATTATGAATACTCTTGTTCATGTCGTCATTTCACTTCTAATTCAATAATGGTCACACAGTTGGCAAGACACCAAAACCTTTTCTCACTCTGCATTTTTTGTTAATATAACTTCATTTTATAAGTTTGGGTGTAATGGTATTCTGGTGATTGTGATTGAATCCTTGATACAATGGTGGTTTAATGTTATATTGTATTTGATCGAATTCCTAGGTGCAATGGTTTCATACAATGCATAAGTTTTATGGTCAAATCTTTGGTGCTAAATTCGAAATATTGTTTTGTTTCAAATCATGCAGACACTATTGTTTATGCAGATATTCGGGTCGACTTATCATAGTTTTCAATAGTTGTTTGATTGGCGTTGCTTTTAACACACACCAATAGTGATTTGAATCAACACAGCGCCGTCAATTGTACCTTTCGATATGAATGGTTTTCATGGTTCATTTGATTCCACCACCCTCACACACTTAATCATTAATGCTTGCCTTGTATCTTGGGCTACCTTTGTTGGTTTCGGGGAAGCCTGTGAGCTTGCGGTCCTGCGTATACCCTATCCAAACCCCTGTCTGTTTACTCTGCTCACTGTGTGATCTCTCCTATGGAACCTGTAGTACGCATAGAACCTAATGGCATCCAAACGCTCCTGCTATTTGACAATGCTTGTGAAGACCTGGAGAATAGTGGCTGGTTAGTTTTTATCCAAAAATTTGAGGGTTTCAACCTTACAGTCACCCAACAGTTTGCCCTCACGTTCAACGGATGCAGGGATAAGGTTGGAGATATCCAACTCGAGCTAAATGAGGAATTCCTCAGCTCAGCTACATGCTTACCAGCTAAAGGGCTGAGGTGGTTTAAGAATTCAAAAGTGGACGAGGTGCCATGGCCGCTCCTATTCACATCGAGGAATATTGTCACTTGTGATAGAGGTATGGCTGTCACTGCCCTTAAGACCAGATGGCATGATCTATTAGCAATTGTTAAGAAATTCGAAACTCGCGAAGGTCATTATGGGTTAGTGTTTCTTTATCATCTCAGGTTGCTTATGAATTTTATAGACTACCCCCTGAATATGCCTCACTACCTCCTACGCAACCTGTATAAAATGTCCAAGCAATTTAAGCATGAAAAGGCTGATAGCAGCCTTTTCCATCACTGCTTGATCAAAATCATTATCGTTCATCGTTTGAAGCTTAGTGGTGACTGTTGGCAAGCCTTCCTATCTAGGAATGGCTTTGCCACTCTCGAGTGTGTTCAAGTAGACAAGGTTGTGGTCACTGAAACCTTGGATGGGCCTACCGTGCCACCTCCTACCCTTCTACCCCCTGTCAAACCCTCGAACTGTCCCAACATTGACCTACCCGATACCATGGCCGACCCATGTGCTAAAGACAATACAAATATCGTCAAGAGGCCTGTAAGGAAGAAAGGCAAAGGTGATACCGGTGTCAATAATAAGGGAAATAAAAACGCATGATGGATATCTAGATGTGCTCAGAACAAGCCCAAACAGAGCACTGACCAAAAGCCTATTGTTCTGAGCGAAGATTCAGACTCTGATATTGAACTCTTCTTAGCGGAGGAATACCCTTACTCTCAAGGCCTCTGTTCTGTGGAACCCTATGACTATGTTTCCAACTTACCTCCGTGCCTCAAGAATGACCCTAACTTCCCGGGAATTAAGATTGGCAGTGAAACCCCTGGTAACTTGAAAGAACCCTCACTTGTAATTCCAAGGCCCGATCAACCACCATGTACTCAATGCAATTCTTGGCTTGAACGTTACTACACGGACGTTCCTCTGTTACAATCTAGAATTAAATCATTGGAGGAACGGATTACTGTGTTGTCAAAGGAAAGAGACAGGCTACAAGCCAACGAGAAGAAGCAAAAGACTACGGGTTCAATTGTCTTCAGAAATGTTGAGGCAGCTATGGTCTTTGTCAACTCAAAGTTATCCTGACTGAAACGTTTTACTACAGCCCAGGTATGATTATTTCAACATCGATTTTGAATGATTTGGTTAGTCAATTGTGTTCGCTCCCATTTAGTTCGGTTTGTTTAAATAGATTTAAAACGACTCTGTTATTTTGATTTCTCTTTGAATTATGTTTGCATTGAATATTTGTTTGCTAAAATTGTATAGCTATGTTTGATTGAACCGATTTAACACGATTTGATTGCTCTTGAATTAGTATAATGATTGTGTCAGCCTTGAGATAGTTCGATTCATTTCTGTTTGGTTTGATTCAGAAACGATGCTGTATGCCTTGAATTAGCATAGTCGTTTGTGTATGTGTAGCGAATATTGGTTTGATATAGTTCTGTTTGGTTTGAATTAAAAAAAAAAAAAAAAATGATTCTGTTAGTTTTGTTTTGATTCAACAACGATTTTGTTAAGTTCTGAATTGACATAAACGGTTCCCTTTGTGTTAAGCGAATACAAAAGATTGGTTATGAATCGATTATAGTCTGTTTCGATTGAAATGGATTCCAAAAAGATGATTTCGCTGGTTTTCAATTATCAAGACGATTCTGTCTGTTTCAAATTGATAATATAAAAGTTAGTTGACAGATCGCATATATCCCTGTTACCATTTGGTTAATTGAACACGATTTCGTTTGCTTCAAATTGGCACAAAAGATTTGGTTACTTCTAGCATGAATGATTTGCTTTGTTTTCAATTGGTAATTAAAGATTTGTTTAATAGGTTGAATGTATTTCTATTATCATTTGGATTGATTTAAAATGATTATGTTTGCAAATATGACCAGCTACAAAATTGTGAGATTCTGTAGCTAGTCATAAAATTTAGATTTTTGTTAATTTTACAAATAAAATGTTATCTAAACTTGTTTATTCTTGTCCACCTACAGGTACATACGAATTTCAATGGCAAATTGGACATGCTGTGGTAGTTTAGAACATGCTTTTTGTGATATAGTTTTGTTTTAAGTTGTTAGTCATAGGCAGAAATAGAGATTTGGGAGATTGTTCCCAGATTTTTGGTAAACAGTTTTTGATAATTCCCACAGGGATGTTTTACCCTATGGCCTTTATATACTCATTAATTTTTGTAATGAACCAATCAAGGTCGGGAGAACAAAGACTATGGATTTATGATGATACAAGCTCGAATGGAAGTGGATCTTTTGTAACAACTTTAGCTTTCAATTTATCATACTTTCGTTCAGGTTTTGTGCATTTCAATTTGTGATCAAGTTATTGACTACTTTAGATATCAAGACTTGTTACAGGTTAATGCGTTGTGATTTAAATTCTGTCCATATCTTATGTATCTCATTTTTAGTATAGCAATCACTCTGTTTGAATTTAATTAACAGAAGGTTTATCTTCTTAATTAAATGAACTGTTCTGTACAGATCTTCGCACAGGGATTTATCTAAATGTGATGATTTGTAAACTTTAAGATTGCTGTCGTTTTTTTTTTGTCTTGTTTGTCCTGTCATTCATATTCAAAGAGCACTGCTACTTCCTGTTTACAAGAAGCTTGTGGAGAATCTGGTGCGGGTTTCCTCCCACCGAACATCTAAATCAAGTACTGAACATAGGACGAATATGAAGCGTTACTTCAGGTTAGTTTGTTATTTGCAATTTAATAATTAATAAGTTCGAGAATTCTTAGTAGTGTAGATAGATATATAGTTCAGTTTTATAGTACAAATTATTATTTTAATTACTCAGTTTATATAGTTTTCATTTCACTCCCTTCTCATAAAATTATAAAAAATCAAAAATAATAGTTTCGCTGTCATTTTACAAACGATTTTGCAAGTTTTAATTAAACTTTGCATTCTGTAAATAATGTGCATATGTAATTGATATTTAATTGTATTTATAGCTGAACATTTAATTTCATAGAATTATTATCGTATAATATTAATAAGTAAGCTATATATATATTTCAGATTTGTATATAGTTTGCTGTAGTTTCTTTTTCCTTTTAGATTAGTTCCTTTAGTTTAGTTTTCTTTCATTTTCCTAGGACTTAGATCGGCCAACGGAGCTGCTAAACCCGTTGGGGTGGATCATCCCAAACGACTTGGGTTATTTAGACAACCCCAAACCAGATCCACTCCTCCAGTTGA
>SNQJ01S0108667.1:18826-40896 GCA_010110895.2 Picea sitchensis
TTTCTTTTAGATCCTCCATGTGAAGAAATTAATGAGTACTTAGAGAACTGTCAGGAGGATGGGGCATTTCAGCCTTGGCTGATGGTTATTCCATTTCCTCGTAATCCTGACAAGTTTTTCAAAACTACTTACACTCGCCCATGCCATTATGACCCTTATCACGACAAGATTGCGCAATGGATGGAGGATTCGTACAACAAGAATATCCAAGGAAATGGTAAGACCATGCTTACCTCATTTTTAGATGATGATTATGAAGGTAAGTGTGATATGTTTCTGTCATTTTTTGATATATTACCATTCTTATTATTAATGCTTGATCTTTTTTCCATTGCAGGATTAGAGTTACTTCGATGGCTACATTGGAAGCATGACTTCACGTAGTATCCTGATTTTTTTAATAGTTAGGGTAGGTTTAGGAGTAGGTTTTCCTTTCAGTTTTATTTCTCACTATTTCTCTTTGTAATAATGCAGTCATGAATGCAAGTGGGTGCACCATGAGAACCATAATACGATTATTATCAGGGAAGTCCGCTTGATCTTTTTCTCTTTGCTTTTAGTTGAATATTTGTTTTCAAAAAAACACAGTATTGTCATGAAAATCTTAAATGGAAAGTAAAGAGATAAATAAATCTGAATCAACCCTGACCCAAGGTACCACGAGTGAGACTGCTTTCCCATCAAATAGGATTTTCCTACTTTCTTTCAGTTTCCCAAGGGATTTGTTGCATGAGGTTTTCAGATGCACCTTCTGTACATATTTTCTTTTGTTTTTTTTGGATTTCCTTGCATTCAAATATTTCTTCGCTGGTGTGTTTTGTTTCCTTTTATGCTTATTAGTCTTTCTTTTGAAATACACATACCTGCATTATGAACTGTTCAGACAAAGAAAACCTAATTTTTTTTCTCTGAAATGACTACTGAAAATTTGTCTAAACATCAATTGTGATATGATTCTGAAATTTACATCCATGTTAAGGAAAGCCTGTTGTTTGAAAGAAGTTTATTGATTTCAATCTATAAGCGAAGCTTGTCATGATCATATTTTTCTTCTTACGCTGTCCTTGTTCCTTAAGGGAATGACTCAGAAGATGTCTCCCTGCCCTAGAAGGTCGGTTTTGTAAACAAACCATCTCTAAATCTTAATAAAGGACAGTTTTTAAAAAATTCTTTCAAAGTCTACAAAAATATGTCAAAATATCATAATTTTCAGCATCACCCCGCTCAGTTATATATCTTTAAAAACTAAACAAATCATAAAAGAGTTGTGGGAAGTGCTTGTAAACCCGCTGGGATACTGAACAGGTCTGCTAGCAGCGGGTAAATGCATGCATGACGCCAAGACAACTTTGCCGGGGTACTGAACAGGCCTGCTGGCAGTGAAGCAATGTCGGGTATATGAAAATTCATAAGTATGAAATCTTTTGACCTTAAAATGTCCTTTATTCTGATCTGGAACTTCTTGGCAGGATACGGATGTCAGAGTGGGTTAAATGGCAACCCTGTCGAGGCTATGGACGCCTGCTGGCAGCAGTGGCTCTGTCAATAGTATTGGAGATTTATCTTTCATATCATGACTCGCTTGTCTTAAGAATGTTATCAGTTTTCATCTTTTAAGAACAGCTGGAATATTTGATTAATGATGATGTTTAAATGATTTTCTGGTTGTTTTTGAGTTAGAATTATTCTCATTATCATAATCTGGATTTGTTCTTTTGGCAGAGATAACTGCTTCTACCAGTGTGTCACCATTGTTAGCAGCCATTTCTCATTTTTATCTTTTCTTATAAGCTGCCTACACAAGTGTTTTGGAACCCTTGATTCTCCTAACAATCTTTTGAATAAAATGACATGATTATTTTGCGCATTTGCACACCTGCCTTTTGTTTTCGTTTTCACGACTGCAAGTGTGAAAACCTTGAGTTCGAAGTCATGTCGATGGCATTAAAATCATCACTGGATTATTATGAATACTCTTGTTCATGTCGTCATTTCATTTCTAATTCAATAATGGTCACACAGTTGGCAAGACACCAAAACCTTTTCTCACTCTGCATTTTTTGTTAATATAACTTCATTTTATAAGTTTGGGATGCAATGGTATTCTGGTGATTATGATTGAATCCTTGATACAATGGTGGTTTAATGTTATATTATATTTGATCGAATTCCTAGGTGCAATGGTTTCATACAACGCATACGTTTTATGGTCAAATCTTTGGTGCTAAATTCAAAATATTGTTTTGTTTCAAATCATGCAAACACTATTGTTTATGCAAATATTCGGGTCGACTTATCATAGTTTTCAATAGTTGTTTGATTGGCGTTGCTTTTAACACACACCAATAGTGATTTGAATCACCACAGTGCCGTCAATTGTACCTTTCGATATGAATGTTTTGCATGGTTCATTTCATTCCACCACCCTCTCACACTTAGTCATTAATGCTTGCCTTGTATCTCAGGCTACCTCTGTTGGTTTCGGGGAAGCCTGTGAGCTTGCAGTCCTGCGTATACCCTATCCAAACCCCTGTCCATTTACTCTGCTCACTGTGTGCTCTCTTCTATGGCACCTGTAGTACGCATAGAACCTAATGGCATCAAAACGCTCCTGCTATTTGACAATGCTTGTGAAGACCTGGAGAATAGTGGTTGGTTAGTTTTTATCCAAAAATTTGAGGGTTTCAACCTTACAGTCGCCCAACAGTTTTCCCTCACGTTCGACGGATGCAGGGCTAAGGTCGGAGATATCCAACTTGAGCTAAATGAGGAATTCCTCAGCTCAGCTACAGGCTTACCAGCTAAAGGGCAGAGGTGGTTTAAGAATTCAAAAGTGGACGAGGTGCCATGGCCACTCCTATTCACATCGAGGAAGATTGTCACTTGTGACAGAGCTATGACTGTCACTGCCCTTAAGACTAGATGGCATGATCTATTAGCAATTGTTAAGAAATTCGTAACTTACGAAGGTCGTTATGGGTTAGTGTTTCTTTATCATCTCAGGTTGCTTATGAATTCTATAGACTACCCCCTGAATATGCCTCACTACCTCCTACACAGCCTGTATAAAATGTCCAAGCGATTTAAGCATGAAAAGGATGATAGCATCCTTTTCCATCACTGCTTGATCAAAATCATTATCGTTCATCATTTGAAGCTTAGTGGTGACTGTTGGCAAGCCTTCCTATCTAGGAATGGCTTTGCCACTCTCGAGTGTGTTCAAGTAGACAAGGTTGTGGTCACTGAAACCTTGGCTGGGCCTGCCGTGCCACCTCCTACCCTTCTACCCCCTGTCAAACCCTCGAACTGTCCCAACATTGACCTACCCGATACCATGGTCGACCCGTGTGATAAATACAATACAAATACCGTCAAGATGCCTGTAAGGAAGAAAGGCAAAGGTGATACCGGTGTCAATAATAAAGGAAATAAAAACGCACGATGGATATCTAGATGTGCTTGGAACAAGCCCAAACAGAGCACTGAACAAAATCCTATTGTTCTGAGCGAAGATTCGGACTCTGAGATTGAACGCTTCTTAGCTGAGGAATACCCTTACTCTCAAGGCCTCTGTTCTATGGAACCCTATGACTATGTTTCCAACTTACCTCCGTGCCTCAAGAATGACCCTAACTTCCTAGGAATTAAGATTGGCAGTGAAACCCCTGGTAACTTGAAAGAACCCTCGCCTGTAATGCCAAGGACCGATCAACCACCGTGTACTCAATGAAATTCTTGGCTTGAATGTTACTACACGGACGTTCCTCTGTTACAATCTAGAATTAAATCGTTGGAGGAACGGATTATTGTGTTGTCAAAGGAAAGAGACAGGCTACAAGCCAATGAGAAGAAGCAAAATACTATGGGTTCAATTGTCTTCAGAAATGTTGAGGCAGCTACAGCCTTTGTCAACTCAAAGTTATCCCGACTGAAACGTTTTACTACAGCCTAGGTATGATTATTTCAACATCGATTTTGAATGATTTGGTTAGTCGATTGTGTTCACTCCCATTTAGTTCAGTTTGTTTAAATAGATTTAAAATGACTCTGTTATTTTGATTTCATTTTGAATTATGTTTGCATTAAAGATTTGTATAGCTATGTTTTGATTGAACCGATTTAACACGATTTGATTGCTCTTGAATTAGTATAATGATTGTGTCGGCCCTGAGATAGTTCGATTCATTTCTGTTTGGTTTGATTCAGAAATGATGTTGTATGCCTTGAATTAGCATAGTCGTTTGTGTATATGTAGTGAAGATTGGTTTGATATAGTTCTTTTTGGTTTGAATTAAAAAAAAAAAAAAAACGATTCTGTTAGTTTTGTTTTGATTCAACAACGATTTTGTTAAGTTCTGAATTGACATAAATGGTTGCCTTTGTGTTAAGCGAATACGAAATATTGGTTATGAATCGATTATAGTCTGTTTCGATTGAAATGGATTCCAAAAAGATGATTTCGTTGGTTTTTAATTATCAAGATGATTCTGTCTATTTCAAATTGGTAATATAAAAGTTAGTTGACAGATCGCATATATCCCTGTTACCATTCGGTTAATTGAACATGATTTCGTTTGTTTCAAATTGGCACAAAATATTTGGTTACTTCTAGCGTGAATGATTTTCTTTGTTTTCAATTGGTAATTAAATATTTGTTTAATAGGTTGAATGTATTTCTGTTATCATTTGGATTGATTTAAAATGATTTTGTTTGCAAATATGACCAGCTACAGAATCATGAGATTCTGTAGCTAGTCATAAAATTTAGATTTTTGTTAATCTTACAAATAAAATGTTATCTAAACTTGTTTATTCTTGTCCACCTACAGGTACATACGAATTTCAATGGCAAATTGGACATGCTGTGGCAGTTTAGAACATGCTTTTTGTGATATAGTTTTGTTTTAAGTTGTTAGTCATAGGCAGAAATAGAGATTTGGGAGATTGTTCCCAGATTTGTGGTAAACAGTTTTTGATAATTCCCACAGGGATGTTTTACCCTATGGCCTTTATATACTCATTAATTTTTGTAATGAACCAATCAAGGTCGGGAGAACAAAGACTATGGATTTATGATGATACAAGCTCAAATGGAAGTGGATCTTTTGTAACAGCTTTAGCTTTCAATTTATCATACTTTCGTTCAGGTTTTGTGCATTTAAATTTGTGATCAAGTTATTGACTACTTTAGATATCAAGACTTGTTACAGGTTAATGCGTTGTGATTTAAATTTTGTCCATATCTTATGTATCTCATTTTTAGTATAGTAATCACTCTATTTGAATTTAATTAACAGAAGGTTTATCTTCTTAATTAAATGAACTGTTCTGTACAGATCTTCGCACAGGGATTTATCTAAATGTGATGATTTGTAAACTTTAAGATTGTTGTCGTTTTTTTTTTGTCTTGTTTGTCCTATCATTCATATTCAAAGAGAACTACTGCTTCCTATTTACAAGAAGCTTGTGGAGAATCTGGTGCGGGTTTCGTCCCACCGAACAGCTAAATAAAGTACTGAACATAGGACGAATAGGAAGTGTTACTTCAGGTTAGTTTGTTATTTGCAATTTAATAATTAATAAGTTCGAGAATTCTCAGTAGTGTAGATAGATATATAGTTCAGTTCTATAGTACGAATTATTATTTTAATTACTCAGTTTAGATAGTTTTCATTTCACTCCCTTCTCATAAAAATTATAAAAAATAAAAAATAATAGTTTCGTTGTCATTTTACAAACGATTTTGCAAGTTTTAATTAAACTTTGCATTCTGTAAATAATGTGCATATGTAATTGAGATTTAATTGTATTTATAGTTGAACATTTAATTTCATAGAATTATTATCGTATAATATTAATAAGTAAGCTGTATATATATATTTCAGATTTGTATATAGTTTGATGTAGTTGCTTTTTCCTTTTAGATTAGTTCCTTTAGTTTAGTTTTCTTTCATTTTCCTAGGACTTAGATCGGCCAATGAAGCCGCTAAACCCATCGAGGTGGATAATCCCAAACGGCTTGGGTTATTTAGACAACCCCGAACCAGATCCACTCCTCCAGTTGACGAGCGTTCAATTTCGCTCGTCAACACCTAGTTACATTCCCACCAATCTTTGACACAAGGAAGGGATTTAAGGAGAAAAAAAGTGATAATTTCGATGTCATAATTTTTTTCAATAGAGTAATATCCCTCTAATAGATTCAACCATTTCTCCAAACCATATGCAACTATATATGCTTCAAATAAAGGGATATGAAAGTTAACTTCTACCTTGAAGGTAGTCACACCTCCAAAATAGCTACGTGTTGAAGGTGTTTCTCCTAATGTCCACATTCATCAAAGGATCTAGCGGAAGTTGTCCATCATCTCATTCTGCTGTCACACGATGGATTCCTCAAGAAAAATATTGAAAGGATATCGTACTGTGCCATCTCTCTTTTCTTCCACCATGGGAGGTTTCTTGGGCAAGCGAGAGTGGTCGTCATAGTTTAAAATAGGGTAGAATTCCTCCCTGAGGGATTCAAAAAAGGCCTCCCAATTAGGTCCTATCCTGAATATCCTAGAATCATATTTTTTATGTCTCTCCCAATTACATTCCCACCAATATTTGACACAAGGAAGGGATTTAAGGAGAGAAAAGGTGATAATTTTGGTGTCAGAAGTTTTTTGAACATAGTAATACCCCTCTAATAGATTCAACCATTTCTCCAAACCATATGCAACTATCTATGCTTCAAATAAAGGGATATGAAAGTTAACTTCTACCTTGAAGGTTGTCACACCTCCAAAATAGCTACTTGTTGAAGGTGTTTCTCCTAATGTCCACATTCATCAAAGGATCTAGGGGAAGTTGTCCATCATCTCATTTTGCTGTCACACGAGGGATTCCTCAGGAAAAATATTGAAATGATATCCTACTCTGTCATCTCTCTTTTCTTCCACCATGGGAGGTTTCTTGGGCCAGTGAGAGTGGTCGTCATAATTTAAAATAGGGTAGAATTCCTCCTTGATGGATTCAAAAAAGGACTCCCAAATGGGTCCTATTCCGAATTTCCTAGACTCATCTTTTTTATGTCTCTCCCAGTTACATTCCCACAAATCCTTGAACCAAGGAAGGGATTTAAGGAGAGCAAAGGTGATAATTTTGGTGTCAGAATTTTTTTGAACAGAGTAATACCCCTCTAATAGATTCAACCATTTGTACAAACCTTATGCAACTATCTATGCTTCAAATAAAGGGATATGGAAGCTAACTTCTACCTTGAAGTTTGTCACACCTCCAAAATAGCTACTTGTTGAAGGTGTTTCTCCTAATGTCCACATTCATCAAAGGATCTAGGGGAAGTTGTCCATCATCTCATTCTGCTGTCACACAATGGATTCCTCAAGAAAAATATTGAAAGGATATCCTACTCTGTCATCTCTCTTTTCTTCCACTATGGGAGGTTTCTTGGGCCAGCGAGAGTGGTCGTCATAGTTTAAAATAGGGTAGAATTCCTCCTTGAGGGATTCAGAAAAGGCCTCCCAAATGGGTCCTATCCCTAATTTCCTAGACTCATCTTTTTATGTCCCTCCCAGTTACATTCCCACCAATCTTTGACTCAAGGAAGGGATTTAAGGAGAGCAAAGGTTATAATTTCAGTGTCAGAATGTTTTTGAACAGATTAATACCGCTCTAATATATTCAACCATTTCTCCAAACCATATGCTACTATCTATCATTTAAATAAAGGGATATGAAAGTTAACTTCTACCTTGAAGGTTGTCACGCGTCCAAAATAGCTACTTGTTTAAGGTGTTTCTCCTAATGTCCACATTCATCAAAGGATCTAGGGGAAGTTGTCCATCATCTCATTCTTCTATCACACGAGGGATTCCTTAAGAAAAACATTGAAAGGATATCCTACTCTGTCATCTCTCTTTTCTTCAACCATGGGAGGTTTCTTGGGCCAGCAAGAGTGGTCGTCATAGTTTAAAATAGGGTAGAATTCCTCCTTGACGGATTCAAAAAAGGCCTTCCAAATGGGTCCTATCCTGAATTTCCTAGACTCATATTTTTTATGTCTCTCCCAGTTACATTCCCACCAATCTTTGACACAAGGAAGGGATTTAAGGAGAGCAAATGTGATAATTTCGGTGTCATAATTTTTTTGAACAAAGTAATACCCCTCTAATAGATTCAACCATTTCTCCAAACCATATGCAACTATCTATGCTTCAAATAAAGGGATATGGAAGTTAACTTCTACCGTGAAGGTTGTCACACCTCCAAAATAACTACTTGTTGAAGGTGTTTCTCCTAATGTCCACATTCATCAAAGGATATAGGGGAAGTTGTCCATCATCTCATTCTGTTGTCACACAAGGGATTTCTCAATAAAAATATTAAAATGATATCCTACTCTGTCATCTCTCTTTTCTTCCACCATGGGAGGTTTCTTGGGCCAGTGAGAGTGGTTGTCATAGTTTAAAATAGGGTAGAATTTCTCCCTGATGGATTCAAAAAAGGCCTCCAAAATCGGTCCTATCTCGAATTTCCTAGACTCATCTTTTTTATGTCTCTCCCAGTTACATTTCCACCAATCTTTGACACAAGGAAGGGATTTAAGGAGAGCAAAGGTGATAATTTCAGTGTCGGAATTTTTTTGTACAGAGTAATACCCCTCTAATAGATTCAACCATTTCTCCAAACCATATGCAACTATCTATGCTTCAAATAAAGGGATATGAAAGATAACTTCTACCTTGAAGGTTGTCACACCTCCAAAATAGCTACTTGTTGAAGGTGTTTCTCCTAATGTCCACTTTCATCAAAGGATCTAGGGGAAGTTGTCCATCATCTCATTATACTGTCACAAGATGGATTCCTCAAGAAAAATATTGAAAGGATATTCTACTCTCTCATCTCTCTTTTCTTCCACCATGGTAGGTTTATTGGGCCAGCGAGAGTGGTCGTCATAGTTTAAAATAGGGTAGAATTCCTCCTTGACATATTAAAAAAGGGCCTCCCAAATGGGTCCTATCCCGAATTTCCTAAACTCATCTTTTTCATGTCTGTCCCAGTTATATTCCCACCAATCTTTGACACAAGGCAAGGATTTAAGGTGAATAAAGGTGATAATTTCGGTGTCAGGATTTTTCTGAACAGAGTAATACTCCTCTAATATATTCAACCATTTCTCCAAACCATATGAAAATATCTATGCTTCAAATAAAGGGATATCAAAAGTTAACTTCTACCTTGAAGGTTGTCACACCTCCAAAATAGATACTTGTTGAAGGTGTTTCTCCTAATGTCCACATTCATCAAAGGATCTAGGGGAAGTTGTCCATCATCTCATTCTACTGTCACATGAGGGATTCCTCAAAAAAAATATTGAAAGGATATCCTACTCTGTCATCTCTCTTTTCTTCTACCATGGGAGGTTTCTTGGGCTAGTGAGAGTGGTCGTCATAGTTTAAAATAGGGTAGAATTCCTCCTTGACGGGTTCAAAAAACGCCTCCCAAATGGGTCCTATCCCGAATTTCCTAGACTCATCTTTTTTATGTCTCTCCCAATTACATTCCCACCAATATTTGACACAAGGAAGGGATTTAAGGAGAGCAAAGGTGATAATTTCAGTGTCATAATTTTTTTTAACAGAGTGATACCCCTCTAATAGATTCAACCATTTCTCAGAACCACATGAAACTATCTATGCTTCAAATAAAGGGATATGAAAGTTAACTTCTACCTTGAAGGTTGTCACACCTCCAAAATAGCTACTTGTTGAAGGTGTTTCTCCTTATGTCCACATTCATCAAAGGATCCAGGGGAAGTTGTCCATCATCTAATTCTTCTCTCACACGAGGGATTCCTCAAGAAAAATATTGAAAGGATATCCTACTCTGTCATCTCACTTTTCTTCCAGCATGGGAGGTTTCTTGGGCCAGCGAGAGTGGCAATCATAGTTTAAAATTGGGTACAATTCCTCCTTGAGGTATTCAGAAAAGGCCTCCCAAATGGGTCCTATCCCGAATTTCCTAGACTCGTCTTTTTTATGTCTCTCCCAGTTACATTCCCACCAATATTTGACACACGGAAGGGATTTAAGGACAACAAAGGTGATAATTTCGGTGTCAGTATTTTTTTGAACAGAGTAATACCCCTCTAATAGATTCAACCATTTCTCCAAACCATATGAAACTATCTATGCTTCAAATAAAGGGATATGAAAGTTAACTTCTACCTTGAAGGTTGTCACACCTCCAAAATAGCTACTTGTTGAAGGTGTTTCTCCTAATGTCCACATTCATCAAAGGATCTAGGGGAAGTTGCCCATCATCTCATTCTGCTATCACACGAGGGATTCCTCAAGAAAAATATTGAAAGGATATCCTACTCTGTCATCTCTCTTTTCTTCCACCATGGGAGGTTTCTTCGGCCAATGAGAGTGGTCGTCATAGTTTAAAATAGGGTAGAATTTCTCCTTAAGGGATTCAAAAAAGGCCTCCCAAATGGATCCTATCTCAAATTTCCTAGGCACATCTTTTTTATGTCTCTCCCAGTTACATTCCCACCAATCTTTGACACAAGGAAGGGATTTAAGGAGAGCAAAGGTGATAATTTCGGTGTCATATTTTTTTTGAACAGATTAATACCCCTCTAATAGATTCAACCATTTCTCCAAACCATATGCAACTATATATGATTCAAATAAAGGGATATAGAAGTTAACTTCTACCTTGAAGGTTGTCACAGCTCCAAAATAGCTACTTTTTTAAGGTGTTTCTCATAATGTCCACATTCATCAAAGGATATAGGGGAAGTTGTCCATCATCTCATTCTGTTGTCACACGAGGGATTCCTCAAGAAAAATATTGAAAGGATATCCTACTCTGTCATCTCTCTTTTCTTCCACCATGGGAGGTTTCTTGGGCCAGCGAGTGTGGTCATCATAGTTTAAAATAGGGTAGAATTCCTCCTTGAGGGATTCAAAAAAGGCCTCCCAAATGGGTCCTATCCCAAATTTCTTAGACTCATATTTCTTTTGTCTCTCCCAATTACATTCCCACCAATATTTGACACAAGGAAGGGATTTAAGGAGAGAAAAGATGATAATTTCCATGTTATAATTTTTTTGAAAAGAGTAATACCCCTCTAATAGATTCAACCATTTCTCCAAACCATATGCAACTATCTATGCTTCAAATAAAGGGATATGAAACTTAACTTCTACCTTGAAGGTTGTCACACCTCCAAAATAGCTACTTGTTCAAGGTGTTTCTTCTAATGTCCACATTCATTAAAGGATCTAGGGTAAGTTGTCCATCATCTCATTCTGTTGTCACACGAGGGATTCGTAAAGAAAAATATAGAAAGGATATCCTACTCTGTCATGTCTCGTTTCTTCCACCATGGGAGGTTTCTTGGGCCAGTGAGAGTGGTCGTTATAGTTTAAAATAGGGTAGAATTCCTCCTTGAGGGATTCAAAAAAGGCCTCCCAAATGGGTCCTATCCCGAATTTCCTAGACTCATCATTTTTATGTCTCTCCCAGTAAATTCCCACCAATCTTTGACACGAGGAAGGGATTTAAGGAGAGAAAAGGTGATAATTTCGGTGTCATAATTTTTTTGAACAGAGTAATACCTCTCTAATAGATTCAACCATATCTCCAAACCATATGCAACTATCTATGCTTCAAATAAAGGGATATGAAAGATAACTTATACCTTGAAGGTTGTCACACCTCCAAAATAGCTACTTGTTGAAGGTGTTTCTCCTAATGTCCACATTCATCAAAGGATCTAGGGGAAGTTGTCCATCATCTCATTCTTCTGTCACATGAGGGATTCCTCAAGAAAAATATTGAAAGGATATCCTACTCTGTCATCTCTCTTTTCTTCCACCATGGGAGGTTTCTGGGGCTAGGGATAGTGGTCGTCATAGTTTAAAATAGGGTAGAATTCCTCCTTGAGGGATTCAAAAAAGGCTTCCCAAATGGGTCCTATCCTGAATTTCCTAGACTCATCTTTTTTATGTCTCTTCTAGTTACATTCCCATCAATATTTGACACAAGGAAGGGATTTAAGGAGAGCAAAGTTGATAATTTCAGTGTCGGAATTATTTTGAACAGAGTAATACTCTAATAGATTCAACCATTTCTGCAAACCATATGCAACTATATATGCTTCAAATAAAGGGATATGAAAGTTAACTTCTACCTTGAAGGTTGTCACACCACCAAAATAGCTAATTGTTGAAGTTGTTTCTCCTAATTTCCACATTCATCAAAGGATCTATGGGAAGTTTTCCATCATATCATTCTGCTATCACACGAGGGATTCCTCAAGAAAAATATTGAAAGCATATCCTACTATGTCATGTCTCTTTTCTTCCACCATGGGAGGTTTCTTGGGCCAACGAGAGTGGTCGTCATAGTTTAAAATAGGGTAGAATTCCTCCTTGAGGGATTAAAAAAAGGACTCCCAAATGGGTCCTATCTTGAATTTCTTAGACTCATCTTTTTCATGTCTCTCCTAGTTTCATTCCCACCAATCTTTGACACAAGGAAGGGATTGAAGGAGAGCAAAGGTGATAATTTTGGTGTCAGAATTTCTTTGAACAAAGTAATACCCCTCTAATAGATTCAACCATTTCTCCAAACCATATCCATCTATCTATGCTTCAAATAAAGGTATATGAAAGTTAACTTCAACCTTGAAGGTTGTAACACCTCGAAAACAACTACTTGTTGAAGGTGTTTCTCCTAATGTCCACATTCATCAAAGGATCTATGGGAAGTTTTCCATCATCTCATTCTGCTGTCACACGAGGGATTACTCAAGAAAACTATTGAAAGGATATCCTACTCTATCATCTCTCTTTTCTTCCACCATGGGAGGTTTCTTGGGCCAATGAGAGTGGTCGTCATAGTTTAAAATAGGGTATAATTCCTCCCTGATGGATTAAAAAAAGGCCTCCCAAATGGGTCCTATCCCTAATTTCCTAGACTCATCTTTTTTATGTCTCTCCCAGTTACATTCCCACCAATATTTGAAACAAGGAAGGGATTTAAGGAGAGAAAATGTGATAATTTCGGTGTCAGAATTTTTTTGAACAGAGTAATACTCTAATAGATTCAACCATTTCTCCAAACCATATGCAACTATCTATGCTTCAAATAAAGGGATATGAAAGCTAACTGCTACCTTGAAGGTTGTCACACCTCCAAAATAGCTACCTGTTGAAGGTGTTTCTCCTAATGTCCACTTTCATCAAAGGATCTAGGGGAAGTTGTCCATCATCTCATTCTACTGTCACACGAGGGTTTTGTCAAGAAAAATATCTAAATGATATCCTACTCTATCCTCTCTCTTTTCTTCCACCATGGGAGGTTTCTTGGTCCAGTGAGAGTGGTCATCATAGTTTAAAATAGGGTAGAATTCTCTTGAGGGATTCAAAAAAGGCGTCCCAAATGGGTCCTATCCCAAATTTCCTAGACTCATATTTTTCATGTCTCTCCCAGTTACATTCCCACCAATATTTGACACAAGGAAGGGATTTAAGGAGAGAAAAGGTGATAATTTCGGTGTCAGAATTTTTTTGAACAGAGTAATACCCCTCTAATAGATTCAACCATTTCTCCAAACCATATGCAACTATCTATTCTTCAAATAAAGGGATATGAAAGTTAACTTCTACCTGAAGGTTGTCACAACTCCAAAATAGCTACTTGTTGAAGGTGTTTATCCTAATGTCCACATTCATCAAAGGATCTAGGGGAAATTGTCCATCATCTCATTCTGCTGTCACACGAGGGATTCCTCAATACAAATATTGAAAGAATATCCTACTCTGTCATCTCTCTTTTATTCCACCATGGGAGGTTTCTTGGGCCAGCGAGAGTGGTCATCATAGTTTAAAATAGGGTAAAATTCCTCCTTGAGGGATTCAAAAAAGGCCTCCCAAATGGGTCCTATCCCGAATTTCCTAGACTCATATTTTTTATGTCTCTCCCAGTTACATTCCCACCAATCTTTGACATAAGGAAGTGATTTAAAGAGAGAAAAGGTGATAATTTTCGTGTCAGAATTTTTTTGAACAGAGTAATACCCCTTTAATAGATTCAACCATTTCTCCAAACCATATGCAACTATCTCTGCTTCAAATAAATGGATATGAAAGTTAACTTCTTCCTTGAAGGTTGTCGCACCTCCAAAATAGCTACTTGTTGAAGGTTTTTCTCCTAATGTGCACATTCATCAAAGGATCTAGAGGAAGTTGTCCATCATCTCATTCTGCTATCACACGAGGGATTCCTCAAGAAAAATATTGAAAGGATATCCTACTCTGTCATCTCTCTTTTCTTCCACCATGGGAGGTTTCTTGGGCCAGTGAGAGTGGTCGTCATAGTTTAAAATAGGGTAGAATTCCTCCTTGATGGATTCAAAAAAGGCCTCCCAAATGGGTCCTATCCCGAATTTCCTAGACTTATATTTTTTATGTCTCTCCCAGTTACATTCCCACCAATCTTTGACATAAGGAAGTGATTTAAAGAGAGAAAAGGTGGTAATTTCAGTGTCATAATTTTTTTGAACAGAGTAATACCCCTTTAATAGATTCAACCATTTCTCCAAACCATATGCAACTATCTATGCTTCAAGTAAAGGGATATGAAAGTTAACTTCTACCTTGAAGGTTGTCACACCTCCAAAATAGCTACTTGTTCAAGGTGTTTCTCCTAATGTCCACATTCATCAAAGGATCTAGGGGAAGTTGTCCATCATCTCATTCTGTTGTCACACAAGGGATTCCTCAAGAAAAATGTTGAAAGGATATCCTACTCTGTCATCTCTCCTTTCTTTCACCATGGGAGGTTTCTTGTGCCAGTGAGAGTGGTCGTCATAGTTTTAAATAGGGTAGAATTCCTCCTTGATGGATTCAAACAAGACCTCTCAAATGGTTCCTATCCCGAATTTCCTAGACTCATCTCTTTTATGTCTCTCGCAGTTACACTCCCACCAATCTTTGACACCGGGAAGAGATTTAAGGAGAGCAAAGGTGATAATTTCAGTGTTAGAATTTTTTTGAACAGAGTAATACACCTCTAATAGATTCAACCATTTCTCCAAACCATATGGAACTATCTATGCTTCAAATAAAGGGATATGAAAGCTAACTTCTACTCGGAAGGTTGTCACACCTCCAAAATAGCTACTTGTTGAAGTTGTTTCTCCTAATGTCCACTTTCATCAAAGGATCTAGGGGAAGTTGTCCATCATCTCATTCTGCTATCACACGAGGATTTCCTTAAGAAAAATATTGAAAGGATATCCTCCTCTGTCATCTCTCTTTTCTTCCACCATGGATGGTTTCTTGGGCCAACGAGAGTGGTCGTCATAGTTTAAAATATGGTAGAATTTTTCCTTGAGGGATTCAAAAAAGGCCTCCCAAATGGGTCCTATCCCGAATTTCCTAGACTCATCTTTTTTATGTCTCTCCCAGTTACATTCCCACCAATATTTGACACAAGGAAGGGATTTAAGGAGAGAAAAGGTGATAAT
The DNA here is from genome assembly GCA_010110895.2 of Picea sitchensis. Taxonomy (NCBI): domain Eukaryota; kingdom Viridiplantae; phylum Streptophyta; class Pinopsida; order Pinales; family Pinaceae; genus Picea; species Picea sitchensis. The sequence continues at coordinate 34,377 of SNQJ01S0108667.1, forward strand.
TTCGGTGTCATAATTTTTTTGAACAGAGTAATACCCCTCTAATAGATTCAACCATTTCTCCAAACCATATGCAACTATCTATGCTTCAAATAAAGGGATATGAAAGTTAAATTCTACCTTGAAGGTTGTCACACCTCCAAAATAGCTACTTGTTGAAGGTGTTTGTCCTAATGTCTACATTCATCAAAGGATCTAGGGGAAGTTGTTCATCATCTCATTCAGCTGTCACATGAGGGATTCCTCAAGAAAAATATTGAAAGGATATCCTACTCTGTCATCTTGATTTTATTCCACCATGGGAGGTTTCTTGGGCCAACGAGAGTGGTCGTCATAGTTTAAAATAGGGTAGAATTCCTCCTTGAGGGATTCGAAAAAGGCCTCCCAAATGGGTCCTATCCCGAATTTCCTAGACTCATATTTTTTATGTCTCTCCCAGTTTCATTCCCACCAATATTTGACACAAGGAAGGGATTTAAGGAGATTAAAGGTGATAATTTTGGTGTCAGAATTTTTTTGAACAGAGTAATACCCCTCTAATAGATTCAACCATTTCTCCAAACCATATGCAACTATCTATGCTTTAAATAAAGGGATATGAAAGTTAACTTCTACCTCGAAGGTTGTCACACCTCCAAAATAGCTACTTGTTGAAGGTGTTTGTCCTAATGTCCACATTCATCAAAGGATCTAGGGGAAGTTGTCCATCATCTCATTCTGCTGTCACACAAGGGATTCCTCAAGCAAAATATTGAAAGGATATCCTACTCTGTCATCTCTCTTTTCTTCCACCATGGGAGGTTTCTTGGGCCAGGGAGAGTGGTCGTCATAGTTTAAAATAGGGTAGAATTCCTTCTTGAGGGATTCAAAAAAGGCCTCCTAAATGGGTCCTATCCCGAATTTCCTAGACTCATCTTTTTTATGTCTCTCCTAGTTACATTCCCACCAATATTTGACAGAAGGAAGGGATTTAAGGAGAGCAAAGGTGATAATTTCGGTGTCAGAATTTTTTTGAACAGAGTAATACCCCTCTAGATTCAACCATTTCTCCAAACCATATGCAACTATCTATGCTTCAAATAAAGGGATATGAAAGCTAACTTCTACCTTGAAGGTTGTCACACCTCCAAAATAGCTACATGTTGAAGGTGTTTCTCCTAATGTACACATTCATCAAAGGATCTAGGGGAAGTTGTCCATCATCTCATTGTGTTGTCACACAAGGGATTCCTCAAGAAAAATATTGAAAGGATATCCTACTCTGTCATCTGTCTTTTCTTCCACCATGGGAGGTTTCTTGGGCCAACGCGAGTGGTTGTCATAGTTTAAAATAGGGTAGAATTCCTCCTTGAGGGATTCAAAAAGGCCTCCCAAATGGGTCCTATCCCGAATTTCCTAGACTCATCTTTTTTATGTCTCTCCTAGTTACATTCCCACCAATATTTGACACAAGGAAGGGATTTAAGGAGAGAAAAGGTGATAATTTCGGTGTCAGAATTTTTTTGAACAGATTAATACCCCTCTAATAGATTCAACCATTTCTCCAAACCATATGAAACTATCTATGCTTCAAATAAAGGGATATGGAAGTTAACTTCTACCGTGAAGGTTGTCACACCTCCAAAATAACTACTTGTTGAAGGTGTTTCTCCTAATGTCCACATTCATCAAAGGATATAGGGCAAGTTGTCCATCATCTCATTCTGTTGTCACACAAGGGATTTCTCAATAAAAATATTAAAATGATATCCTACTCTGTCATCTCTCTTTTCTTCCACCATGGGAGGTTTCTTGGGCCAGTGAGAGTGGTTGTCATAGTTTAAAATAGGGTAGAATTTCTCCCTGATGGATTCAAAAAAGGCCTCCCAAATAATGAAACCCAACTTCTGTTAGTGAATCAAATACTAGAATATTGTAGAACACAAACATGCAAGAATGGTGGTATATTATATATGGAGAGAAAGAGACGTCGAATATGCTCATTTGCAAGAAGGTAATATAATGGGCTGGAAGAATGGAGTTTTAACATAAAGAAAGAAACTTAAGGTCCAAAACCCTAACCCTAGGAGGTGAAGCACCAAAAGGTTTGTGGGCCCCAAGGTGGTTAGTTGATGCATCAACTTCCCGGGGGCACAAATTTTGCATACTATCTCCATTTGGGGAGTTTAATAGCTTGTTGGAAATATCTAATTGAGAAATACAATTACTGGCAGAGCTTGGGCATGCTAGGGAAATCCTACTCCCCGGAATGGCCAAAACAAATCATTTAGGGTCTCAAAACGGCCCCAGAAGTTCAAGACATTAAAATCATAACAAAATATACCAAGATGGAGAACCGTGATGATTCAGTGGAAGAGGTGGGTGGCCACCAATGTCCACCTAGATCAATATTTGTTGATCCTTTACTTGGAACTCAATTTCCACCAGCTTCTCTATTTAGTCAATTTTTTGCTGCATAAGTCATTATTTGAAACAACTAGATCATAATCTTAACTTTACCAACAAGAATATTTTTCTGATCTCCCTCTCTTTAGGGAGAAGGTTGTATTTTAATTTGGGCATGGGATCATGCATAAAAACCTCTTGTTTCTCGACTTCTACCTCTTCCACCTCCTATGTCAATCACAACTTTGATATGTATAGACATGATATTTTAATTCTTGGTTAGCTCAAGATAATTAAGATAAATAAATTTACAATTTGTAGTCCATGTGGTTCCATATGCTATAGTGTGTGAAACCATACTCCCATACCATAGGTAGTTCCCATGTAGAATGTAACATCCCCTCTATAATCCCTATTTTAGTAATGTATAATGTAGATATGATATATGGCTATGGGCTAAGTGATGTAATATGCAAACTTCTATATCCAAAAAATAATAAATAAAATGTGATGCTAGCTATAGATGGACATGGAAAGAGATGGGGGTTGAGTTATCCACAAGATATAATGGGTCTAAGGGGGTTTTATTCATGAGTTAAATTCCAAATCCTTTTTCCTAATTTTATTGCTTTGAGTGAAACTTCTATTTATTCCCTTGAGGGTAGGAGAGTCCAATCATTAAATGTAATAGGGTCGGTATGAGAGTCACATACCATATTTATTGAGAGCTAGTGATGAGTACAATCATAATGGAGAAAAGCATGTGTCAAGAAAGTAGGGGGAAGGGGAGGAATTTGTATGGTGATAGAGAGGAGAAAAGGACAATTTTTATGCATGGTAATTGGGAGACAACATGATATAGTGCATTGGATATGAGAGGAAATAATGGTGGACACATTCTAAAAATAGTTTGTAGTTGTTGAATGTTGAATAAGAAAGTTGTGAAGCTTGCAAAAGAAGCAAGTTGTCAGGAATGTGGAGTGAACTCCCTATGCGAGAGTTTCAATGGAGCATCAAGCTTGTTACTAGTAGGTTTCCTGGTAGTTTTCCTAGCAGTTGACATCCCTAGAGTCCCATGTAGAGATACTCCTGGCCAACTTGTACTTGAAGCATTGATAAACAAATGATACAACTTGAGGGATTGTGAGAAGAGAAGGGGGTACATTCCTTGGGCCAAGCCCGTTGAGAGAAAGAGAGATGGAGGAATATGGATAGTTGTAGGAGAATACCAGTGGGTCGTGGGTAACTCTACCTGTGAGTGGAAAGTGGAGAGACACCCTCTTTTGTGGATTCCTAGCCCTAGCTTGGGGGTGAATTTATGTTGATATTTGGAACAACAAGTCTATGGATGGGTGGAACATCCACCCCATGCAACGAGTTGCACAATTGTTATAGAAAGATAAGTTTTTTTGTCTTGTTTTTGTGTTACATTTATGGTTTATTTTTTGTCCATTCTCTCTATGTTTGGAATGAATTATATGCTTTTGTGTTGATTAAATTAGTTTCATTCACGTTTAATTAACATATTGTGGATGTAATTTAGTAATGGTATCACAATGGTTAAATCTGTATGAATTAGTAGTTGGTAAGCTACAGGTTTTGTTTAATAAAAATTTTTTTGTGTTTGGTAATGGGCCTCAACAAGGTTGAGGGGCGTTATAGGTTGGTATGAAAGTGAGGTTTACAACACTCAGGATGTATGGGCTAAAGTCATCATGTAGGGGTAGAGTTACATGTCAAATTCTGCAACTGTTGACACGCAACCAGTAGTCAACGCATCACAGGAGAAGCCTTAACCCACTCTTTCCACAAAAAATGGGTTAGTGATAGGTGGAGGCGTGCCATTGGGTACAAGTCGATATAGGTGGGAGAATGAAGAGATTCCATTTGGTAGTCGAATATAGGTGGGGCCCATTGTTTTATGTAAACATTGTTTGGTGATCCGAAAATATGGGTTTTTGTATAAATGGACTTATTATGAAGTCCAAATCTTGGATGGTGGAACCTTGCAAGTGGAATTATGATATCTAGGTAGTGGAGATGTGAGGTTTTGAGAAAGGGAATTTTAATACAGTTATGTATTTGGTATGGTGGATATTCGAAGTTTTAGGAAAGATGGATGGGTGGATATCTAGGATTGTAGAAAATACGAATATTCGTCCCTATGTCAGCAGTGAAGCAGTTAGGCCCTAATCCAATGCAGACAGAGAATCCACGTTGGTTGAACCATGTAGGTCGACACTCATGCAAATGAGTCCAGTTGGTTAGTAGGCTTAGTTTTCTGCGTGCAGGTTGTAAGACCCAAGGTTCGGTTTACCTATGAATAACAAACCCACCAGACACCGGCCCTTTTGGCATCACCTACTTGCACAGATGAAGTCTCACCCAAGGTATCTATTGGGATTGAAATAACCAGAATTATACAGTAGTAAGGGAAAGGGAGATAGATGGCGGATTGATTCTTCCTTCTTATATCTAAGCGTGTGATTCGACTCTAGTTAGTATTACTTTATTGTGGTTCAAATTCCCCTGCTTAGCATATTTCCGATTATTACAAAGACTATTCATAGTCATAGTCATGAATATTACGCCATAATTAATCCATCAACTAATTCTATTCTACGAAGAATAACAACATAATTCATAAGCACACAGAGACAAGTGTCGCATGAAATTGCAAGTAGTCAGCGCTCCCCACGTGTATCATGACAAGGGACTAATCGCCTCTAATGGATCCTTGAAATATGGCGGTAGTGAGTTTACCAATCACCTACAGATTTTGGTCTAATGAAAGCTGTACTACCGACAAATGGTATCAGAGCTAGAGGTCATGAGTTCGATACACATTCGGCTCGTGCTGAGGGGGAGATTGTTGCACGAAATTGCAAGTAGTCAGCGCTCCCCGCGTGTATCGTGACAAGGGACTAATCACCTCTCGTGGATCCTTGAAATATGGCGGTGGTGAGTTTACCGATCACCTACAAGTTTTGGTCTAACGATAGTTGTACTCCCAACAAAGGGTTATGGGCCCACCACGCTTCCGTTGTGCTACAAATAACCTTGTCAGGAATAACTACCTTTTCAGAAACAAACGGGGAGAGTAGTTATAAGTAGAGAGAGAGCATATTGACAGGGGGAGTCATTCAGTTATGGCAGGCTGAAAATGATTGTAGGAAGAGTTACCTAAGTTCAGATTCTGATCAGTAACATACAAATCTTTAACACATGAGGAAAAACCCTTTACCATTGATTTCAAAGGGGGGGAGAAAAGAAAATTCATAAGAGGAAAGCATCATCACAGGAGGAGTTTTGTATATGAAGTTAGTGTGTTAACATCAATGACAATGTTTCTAACAATCTCCCCCTTTGTCATTGAGGGAAAAACACTAACTTCATATACAAAACTCCCCCTATGATGATGCTTTAAATCATTGATCAAAATATAGTTGAAGGATACAAAACCAGTAGTCAGTGCCTCAACCGTTGATCAAAATACAGTGGAAGGATACAAAACCAGTAGTCAACGCTCCCTGTGTGTATCGTGACAAGGGACTAATCACCTCTTGTGGATCCTTGAAATATGGCGGTGGTGAGTTTACCAATCACCTTCAGTTTTTGGTCTAACGACATCCGTACTACCGACAAATGGTATCAGAGCTAGAGGTCAAGAGATTGATACACACTTGGATCACGCTGAGGGGGATATTGTTGCATGAAATTGCAAGTAGTCACCGCTCCTCGCATGTATCGTGACAATGGACTAATCACCTCTCGTGGATCCTTGAAATTTGGCGGTGGTGATTTTACCAATCACCTGTGGGTTTTGGTCTAATGACAACCATACTACCGACAACTTCAAATAAGGGATCTTCAATTTCAGAGAGAGCCATCTGTCCACCCATTTCTTTAGGATATACCTTTCAGTGGTTAAACTGTGCTGAAGGAACCTTCTCTGATACCTATTATTGAACACACTGCTCACACTAAGAGGCGGGGGTGAATTAGTGTGTGGACTTTTCTAACTTTTCTTCTTACAAGTTTGTAGTTAAAACATAATTGAACAGATTAAGAACATTTAATTTATAATCACAATGGACAAGAGATACCAGATGTTTGTATAAGATTTTGTATAATGATA
>SNQJ01S0108667.1:47012-58907 GCA_010110895.2 Picea sitchensis
TGGGCATGGAAATTAAAAGAGATCGGAAAAAGAGGAAACTCTGGTTATATCAGAAAAAATATTTCGAGATAATATTGCAGAGGTTTAATATGCAAGAATGTAAACTGGTCAAGGTTCCTATTCCTGTTGGTGTAAAGTTATCTGCGGATCAGTGTCCCAAGAGAAATGAAGAGGAGGAGGACATGTCTCGTGTTCCATATGTGAGTGAAGTTAACAGTTTGATGTATGCAATAGATTGTACTAGACCAGACATTGCACATGCAGTGGGAGTTTTGAGTAGGTATATGTCAAAACCAGGGAAGGAGCATTTCACAACAGTAAAAAGGGTTTTCAGGTATTTGCGTTGCACCACTAGCTATGGATTGTGCTACCAAGGAAGACTGGGATTAGACATAGTATTGGATATACATGGCTTTGTGGATGCAGACTGGGCTGGAGATATGGATCGTAGGAGATCCACAAGTCGGTATGTGTTTAACCTGTTTGGAGGAGAAATAAGTTGGTTGAGAAAAAGATAGGTTGTAGTGGCACTTTAAACTACATAAGCTAAATACATGGAAGCCACTCATGCAAGTAAGGAAGCAGTATGGTTACAAATATTGTGCTCAGGTATTGGGTTGGTACAACAATATGTAAGGAGAGATTGTGATAGTCAGAGTGCAATTTTTCTGACAAAGAACCCAACTTATCATTCAAAGACAAAGCATATTGATATTCAACATCACTTTGTGAGAGACATGGTTGAAGAAAAGAAAGTATTGCCGATGAAGGTGGACACTTTGAAGAATGTTGCAGATTCATTAACAAAATCTATGAGCACTGAGAAGTTCTCTTGGTGTAGAGGATCCATGGGCATTGTTGCCCTGTATTGTTGACTATTTAACCCTGTAACCCCCTGTATGCAAAGAAAACAACAAGTGGGAGAATGTTGGGTATGTGTTATATTCTTTTCATATAACACAGGTGGGTTTGAGGAGTGAGAAATCCCCCCGCTATTGTGGGTGGGAAATCCCCCTACGGACTAGCACTAAGGGTTTAGTAATGCATGCAGAAAATGACCTTTGAAAGCCTCCTACGTTTTACCATCATCCCAACATAGACCCCACATTCATATATAAACAAAAGGATAAAAGGATCAAGCTACTATACCTTGACTTCCACGTTTGATGTAGATCCTTTCGCTCTCGGTTTCTCCTTGAATGCAGGTTTCCTCCCAAAGATAACCTGCATTCATCGACAGACAAACAAAGAACTCCAAACATGCATCTTATATATAAATTATTGGGTTAGAGGTTTCAATAAAATATAATAAAAATTGAATATTTAACACCTCGTATGGCGTGACGAGAAAAGTACTTCTTTCTTATTAAATTCACAAAAGTAACTTACAATGGTGAAATCGGCCACTGCTCCAAAAATCTGGTCCTGGGTTCCACTTTTACTGTGCACCAACTGCTAACACACATGCTTCTCCTCTTTAGTGAAATCACAAAATGGTTGCAGAATCTTGGGGCAAGGGGAATACAAAAAAGGGCAGAGTTTCTTTGCCTATTATTTTCCTCCTTTCAAATGGGACCCCTACCCCTTCTTTTATAGGCTATAAAGGGCTAGGTATTTGGTCGAGTGACTGGCTATGTGAAGTCAAATGGTTTAGGTAATCTACCTGAAAGTTTGTATTCCGTCTGCAACTTTCCATTTTTTGTGCTTTTGTCAGTATACACGAGCTGTAATGGGTTAGCTAGCGTATAATACGTGTGCAGTAGTGGTGCAGAGTGCATATGCCTTCAAAAGGATAGTTTTTTGAAGAGTTGTTTAATGCTGGCTTGGAAAAAATGGCAAATGAGATGGCCTGATACCAGGTATTCATGTCTAGTGCAAATTAGGGTTATAACATATGCCCTCTAATGTGTGAGGTCATAAGAGCATATGATGGAAAAAATACATTACCAATCTTTACCAAAATACGAAGCGAGTGAGACCATGGACTAGAGTTTGGGAGGTTCCATATGCAAGATAACAATTGTCTCACCGAGGCGGGCATACCCATGCTCAGAATGAAATAAAATCATGGCTGCCAATCTAATACACTGCAGATACATGTCATATAACTATATAAAGTGTAGCTGTGAGAAATACACAACGTATCTACATATCGAAATAAAAATATATATACATTTATAGTATCCATCTTCAAGAAGCTAATGATGCCTGATGGCTAGAGATGAGGCCTTCAGAGATCGAGCAACAACTTAAAAATCTTCATAACTTGGGTAGGAGTGTAATATGAGTGTACGAATTCACTACCCAAAGGTCTTCGATAGCTCGTTGGGAACAATCTAGAGGATATTGATGATCAGGCTGAGGGCTTGATTGATTTCGAACAAAGACTTGATTGGGCTTTGGGGATGGTCGGGCATGAGGTCAAGAGACAAACTGCAGAGGGGTCGACTCAAGCTTGGTAAAAACTTCCCTTGGACAGTAGCACGGAAAATGATGAGACTCAGACAAAACGACATTGACATAATTTCACCATGCAGGAGGCAACACAAACTCTCCATATGTTTGGAAGAATAACCAAATGGAGGAGGACACAACTCTATGTAGCGAGAAAAACTTCCTAAGGTCATATTAAATCCTAGAGCTTGACGAACAAATGAAAGGATGTGATTTGTACAAGGGCGACTCATTGTGCTGCCAACAAAAAGAAAATAATTTGCCCTTCCTCTTTTTGGGGTATATTTGTTTTTTTTTTGTCTTTTTCAATAATTTTGGAAAAAGAATAAAAGAATGCTACGTTACAAAGGAGTAATGAGTGTCGCAGATATACTAGTTCCAAGCGCAAGGAACACACTGATGCTGAGAGCAAGGAGACATATGCAAGAAAAGGACACTCGGAAAAAATCCTCCAGCGGTCAAGGTGTCAAGATGCAAAGGAAAAGTGCTACAAGGCTTGCATTAAAAGGCATGATTCAGATGGTTCAGTTGAGAGAAACGTGGAGCTGTTATTAGGCCAAAAACACAGGAATGTAGATGCGATTAATAAGACACAGTGATAACGTCTTTCGATGTAAGTTTAACGAGCCCATAAAAGGTAAGCTCAATGTTTTTTCATTTTTAGAGAGTCTGAAAAAATGTAAAAGGAGACTCCACTGGGGTACCTTTTTCGAAGGTAGTCTAGTCGACTCTAAAAAGGGGTAAACTAGCATCGAAAAGACATCTATTCAAAATCATTTTAACGAGTGTGACAAAGACAAGATCACTCAGAAATCTTTTCAATTTTAAGGAGTCTGAAAAGAGCTTAACTATGGACTCCGTATGGGATGTTCTTCTGGACCATTTTAATGAGTGTGAAGAAAAAGGTCACTCGACCATCTTTTCAATTTTAAGGAGTCTGAAAAGAGCTTAACTATGGACTCCGTGGGGGTATCTTTTTCGTAGATTTAGTCCCTCAGGCCCGAAAAAGGATTAAAATTATACCTAAGAATACTCTTCTAGAGAACCAAGGCCTCTAGAGTATACCTTTGTTCGTACAGTTGACCATCCGGACCGAAAAAGGGGTAAACTACCGCCGGACATACGTGCCTTCAAATTTCAGTTTAGCGAGTGTGAAGGGCTACAAGATCGATCGACAATATTTTCATGTTTAGAGGGTCTGAAAAGGTATTAAAAGAAGACCCATTGTGTTTTGGGAGTCTCGAGGGTGAGGTCAAGAGTGATAATGAATTATGCAAATGAAGCTCAAACTCGTAATCAGGAAAAACTAATAAGGACTCCCAAGCCTATAGTCATTTAGTGATGGCATGGACACCAAAATGCAACTAGGATCTACCTAGGGAATCCATGTGAAGGTAGGATCTACCACTAAATTACGACACTTCTAAAGTAGCAATCATGGTTCTGTGTTGCAACTCGATGGGATCGATCCTATGACAAAGAGAAAAATACAACTAGATGCAAAAAGTGGAGGTGGGATCTTAACTTAAATGCAACAAGTTGGAAAAATGACTTTTTACCAAAGGAACTTTTTAAAATGACCCAAATATACAAAAAGTTTCCCAATACCCAAAGTAACTCTTATCATAACAATCCATAAGAAACTCTTGAACCATATTAAATGCTTTTTAATTTAGAAAAAACAACAAACGGGTCCAAAAAATGACAAAAAGGGGCCAAAAAGTCTATAAATAGAAGCTGACAGCTCATTATCACCATTGTTAATTGAGAAATTGACTATGGAGCCAAAAACACCCCTTTGTCAAAAGAGTTGATTCTGGGAGCTTCGGTGGACGGAACGAACTTCCGATTGGACCAAGTAAGTACATACTAACCTCCCTTGCATCTCAATTCTTTATTTAAGCATTTCTTTTTGGTTTTTTTGGGGGTGCTGACCTTTAAAATGGTCGGCCCTACGTATACGCGGGTTGTCCTATGAGAGACATGTATGCCTGCGTGCATAGAAAATACTACATGCGGGCATTCATGACTGTGTACATTACAGCCCGCGTATACCCTCCAATATATGAAAAAATTATAAAAATGCAAGAGCTAATCCCTCCTGAACTTGTCAATTGTAGGATGTATGTTCAGTGGAGAGAGGGAGCATGAGGACTTTGATTTTGTGGTCTCATATGACCCTGATGTTGTAGCTGCATTAGCTCAATGTGTCTTACTTAAGTTCTTCGAGAGTGCATTTATGCAGGCACAACCTAGGCTGTTGAATGCCTTGATAGATTACTAGCACCCGGATGTGGAGGCCTTCATGCTTGAGGGACAGTCGTTGAATCCAATGACTAAAGATATCTACTTTATGATTGGCCTCTCTAGGAGAGGGGAACCATTCAACCTTCTCACTTTTCCCTCCGTGCCTCACAACATAGAGGAGGTGATTGGACTCCATTGCGAGGAAGGTACTGACAATGTGGGCACTCAGGTGTTGATCCATAAGATCAAAAACCTATCGCTGAAAGTGATAGTTCTACTCACTGGACGGATTATTGGATCTGCAACTTTACACCAGGCTTCCTGGGTGTACATGAATTGTGCGGTTCAGTGCTTAAATGCACAATTTTTTGACTAGAGTAGTACTTTACTAGACTGGATGAAAAGGCAGTTGACAGAGTGTCATATGTGGAGGCACAAAAACTTTGGGTTTGGTACTATCCTTTTTGATTTCTTCTTCGGGAGGGTACCTAGTTTGCGTCTGAGGGAGATTGTACGAGGGCGTGTAGCCTCTTCTCCAGCAGTAAACAGATCGATGACGTTGTTTCCGCGATAGGGGGGAGGGAGGACTATCGAGGCCTTTGATGAATTTTTTTTTTACTAGTGGTCTCGGCAGATTCCGACGATAGAGGACTATCCCTATGCTAGAATCAACTTTTCCAGGGACCCAGACATGGGCGTACCTCCCAGAGTGGTATGAGGAGAGCTAGGTATGCTTGTTTTTCAAATTTATTTAATTTTTATGTTTTTTATATATATCATTTTTTTGTATACCAGAGGATCTGACATACATGTATTTTTTATGTGCAGATGTGGGACCAGTGCATCCAGCGGACTTTGTGAGGACCAGGTGATGTCCTCGACCAGAGGCCGTACCAGCCACAGCCGACAGACCAACAGCAGCAGGGGGACCTCTAGCCGACGAGGCTGAGAGAGTTTTGAGACAAGTGGAGCGGAACCTTACCTCGCTCACTCGCACAACCCCCATGGAAGAGATTGAGGATCTGCCGCCATCGATGCAACCTTGTGTCGTTGGGGTGCCACGAACTTGGGTCCAGCTTTTCCGGCATTTTGAAAACATCGTTGTTCAGTACAATAGGGACAACATGCCTCGTCCTTAGTTAGGCTAGACTACCTACGTGCCGAGGGCACCTTTTGTATATTTTTGAGGGCATAAGCCCCGTGACTCTTTACTGGACGGATTTTTGAGGCGCTTGCACCCACCCATGTACTCTGATATTTTTGATATTATATATGGATTTTTATGTATTTTTTATGTCTTATGGATTACATCTATTTTACAAATGTATTTACATGTGTGTGTGTTTTTCCTTACATGTGTGCAATATGCCAATCTAATATATGATGAGCTAGAGTATTTGTAACTTGATTCAATCTCCTAGGAACATGGATATACGTAATGTAATCAAAACTTCGTTCTAAGAGACATACCCTAAGGAATCGTCAGTGTAGAGTAGGATCATAAACACGGTAAACCCCATTTAACTGAGACACAACCAGCTGAGCATCTAAATAGACCCAGAGGTGAGAGATACCATACGACAAAGCGTCACGAAGCAACTCTAGAACTGCATTGTATTCAAAGACATTGTTTGTGGTGTTACCTAAACAAACACCTCCTGAAGATAGAAACTGGCCTTGAGGTGTGTAAATTACCCATGTTGCGGAAGCAAGCCTCCGAGTGTGCTAGCTAGCGCCATCCACAAACCCAATGAACACCTCTGATTCACTTGACATCTTCCATAGTGAAAAATATGACATTAAAATGACGCGTCCATAAAACCAAAAAGACAAAAACTAACAAAAAGAGAATGTACAAGATTTATACATATGTTACAAGAAGTCACCCGAGGCGACCCACCTACGAGTAATACTTCTTGAGATAAAGCCCATTTATAGGCTCTGCCAAAGCATTTCTCTCAAAGTATACCAGATGATAAGCGCCTTTATTTAGAACCTCTTTGACGATGAAAGGTCCGAACCACATGGGTTTGAACTTGCCTGCCCCCAGGGGGTCCTTATCTTGGTCATAGACTAGGACAAGGTCACCTTCATAGAAAATTTGAGGACGAACAAACTGATCATACTGACACTTGACCTTTTTTTTATGAGACTCGTTAGCCAAAGTCGCTTCATGACGTTTCTCATTGAGCTGCTCGAGGTATAATAACTGCTATTCAAGCGGTGAAGTGTCTGGAAATAATTGTACTACCAAATTTAGAGACAGGATCTATCACTCGATAGGAAAGACTACTTCCAACCCATTAGGTAGTTGAAAAGGTGAGAAACCGGTTGCAGTCTTAACAGGCGTTCGATAGGCCCATAATGACTAGTATAACATCAAGTGCCAATTTGACTTGGTCGAATTGATCGTTCGTTGTAGAATGGTCTTAAGAGATTTATTGACAGCTTCCACTTGACCATTCACTTGTGGGTAGTAGGGTGACGAATGTTCTTGCCTCAACCCAAGATTTGATGTTAACTCTATCATCATTTTGTTCTGAAAGTGACTACCATGGTTAGTGACAATCTCTCTCAGGATGCCGAACCTTTCTATTATTTGGTTGAACAAAAAGAGAGATGTAGTCTCGCCATCATCTTTGAACGTTGGCATAGCTTCGACCCACTTCATGAAGTAGTCAATGGATATGATGATATAACGGTGCCCCCTTGCTGAAGGAGGTTTGCATGTAGTGTAATCAATACCCCACTTAGTGAAGGGACCAACGGTAATGATGGGAAACATGGGAGCAGGGTGTGCCCTCATATTTCGAGAGAAGATCTAACACTGGTGGCACTTATTGACCGATTCAACACAATCTTTGATTAATGTCGGCCATAAGTAACCGACTCATAAAATCTTTTGGGTTGTTGCCAACCCAGACAAATGACCGCCACATGCTCCAGTATGGCAATCATTAAGCACGATTTCTTCTTCTTCATGAGTGAGACATCGGTGAAGGATGCAATCCACACCTCAACGATAAAAATGTCTTCGAGTATGAGATAGTTCTTATCCTGATGGTGTATACGGCGATGCTCATCACACGAAGAAGAGGCGGGGCACTTCAAAGTCTGGAGATAGGCAAGTATATCTCCATACTAGGGGTCTGAAGACACGATCAAAAAAATGTCTCCTTGAATAGGCTACTCTTCAAGCATAACATCACCTGACTCGATCGGAAGTTACGAGATGAGTTCTGCATAAACTAGTGACTTTTTGGATTTCGCTGAAACAAAATCTAAGTCAAATTCTTGGAGGAAAACTATCCATCTACTGATCTTTCCACCAATTATTCATCGTGTCAACACGTATTGAAATGGATTCACAATGACAATGAAGATGGTCTTGCGAAACAATATATAATGAAAAAACCATTGGACAACATGAATTGCTGCCAATGCAAGTTCTTCAATGTGGGAATAATTGAGTTCCGGTCCAACCAAGCCTCGGCTCAGGTAATAAATCACATATTCTGAGAGAAAATCATCCTCCTGAACTAAGAGGCTTTTCTTTTTGTTTACATGACTATAATTGTTCAATAGAATTTTTGAGGTCTTCCTTTCTAGTTCAAGAATGGGAGATGTATGAGGAAAATGAAATAAAGAAGGAAGTTTTGAGACTGGAATTGATAGAAAGCTCTGGTTCAAAGTATAAGGAAGCAAACATTGTTGTTTTCAACATAGGCCATTGGTGGACTCGTGAAAAAACATCAAAGGGATGCTTTCCTGAACCTCAACCTTTTCACTATTAATTTGAAAGTCCTCGCGTTGGCTTGAGAATATGAGACTAAATTTATTGCAAGATTAAAAATAAATATGGGCCATTGTCACTGAATTTAATATAAGACTAAAAATTAACACACCATTGCAAATTACAAGGACTAGTCTTAGTTTTATAGACATTGGGTATTTAGGTCATACAATGCTTCATTGAGAAACTGACAATTACAAAAGTTACCCATATGTGAGAGTGCCAAAAGGTTCCAACAACTTGTGCAAATATTTCTTATGAAAAGGATGAAATAGTCAACCATGAGTAGATTATGGCATTTATTGAGGTTTCAAATGTTCATAAGTTCATCTTAGGTCTTCCCCAAGGATATATGACATGTGCAAGATCCTATGGGATCTAGTTATATGGTGGTCAAAAGCAACACATAAAATTTGCAAGAGAAACTCATTAACAACTTAGGATATTGTCATTATATGCAACTACAAGTGCCCATGTGGCTAAAATACTTTTTTTAATGGTTATTTGGTTATGGTCACGTTGATAACATTGAAATTTTTCTCAAGACCCTATTTTTTGAATTCTTGGATGTTGCATAGTGATTTAAAATTTCAATATATGTTATCGTGATATACAAGGATCTCAATGAATAACAAATGTAGAGGCTTTTATGTTTGTTTGCATGACTATAATTGTTCAATAGAATTTTCGAGGTCTTCCTTTCTAGTTCAAGAATGGGAGATGTATGAGGGAAATGAAATAAAGAAGGAAGTTTTGAGGCTGGAATTGATAGAAAGATCTGGTTCAAAGTATAAGGAAGCAAACATTGTTTTTTCCAACATAGGCCACTGATGGACTCGTGAAAAAACATCAAAGGGATGCTTGCCTAAACCTCAACCTTTTCACTATTAATTTGAAAGTCCTCGCGGTGGCTTGTGAATATGCGACTGAAGTTATTGCAAGATTAAAAATAAATATGGGCCATTGTCACTGAAGTTAATATAAGACTAAAAATTAATACACCATTGCAAATTACAAGGGCTAGTCTTAGTTTTATAGACATTGGGTATTTAGGTCATAAAATGCTTCATTGAGAAACTCACAATTACAAAATTTACCCATATGTGAGAGTGCCAAAAGGTTCCAACAACTTGTGCAAATATTTCTTATGAAAAGGATGAAATAGTCAACCATGAGTAGATTATGGCAGTCATTGGGGTTTCAAATGCTCATAAGTTCATATTAGGTCTTCCCCAAGGATATATGACATGTGCAAGATCCTATGGGGTCTAGTTATATGGTGGTCAAAAGCAACACATAAAAATTACAAGAGAAACTCATTAACACCTTAGGATATTGTCATTTGATGCAACTACAAGTGCCCATGTGGCTAAAATACTTTTTTTAATGGTTATTTGGTTATGGTAACGTTGATAACATTGAAATATTTCTCAAGAAACTATTTTTTGAATTCTTGGATGCTACATAGTGATTTAAAATTTCAATATATGTTATCGTGATATACTAGGATCTCAATGTGTCGCAATGTATTACCTATATGGTTTGATTTTCATTTATTTTCCATCTTAAATGTTTTTACTAGTTACCATTTTCCCCTTCATAACATAATTCAGATCCATTTTGTCTATTGAGCTTATTACCTTTTAAGCAATGAAAGGATCTATTTAGGTTTACATCGTCGCTACAATACTATTTTTCATGTCCATTTGCTTATTATAATGTTGATAGAAATGAATTTTTTTTGAATAACATGGGGTGCCGAACATTGCAACCACCAAATGTTTCCAACACATTACTCATCCAAGATGCACTCATCCAAGGCATGCTTTGTTGTGGCATTCCACCTAATGAAATGCTCCACACAACACTTATTGTCCACAACCTTCAAACACGTGATAATACTACCTCCAACTTCAAACTCATCTTCCACTATGAATGCCCTCTCTTCCTAACATTGACATGCCCTCCACCAAGACATCAACACACTACAACAAAACAGGTAATTAGCACCTAGTTTTGCACTAGTTTTTAGTTTTTTTGTTTTTCATGGTGGATTTGCCAACACCAAAATTGATAGAAAATGATAGTTCATATTTTGCGTTGGTAATCACATAACCTTTTGCGCTAAATTTGTCTTGAATCTACTTTGGCATCATAAACAATGTCAACTAACACTATTTCCACCTATTTTAATGCTAAACAATACACTTGATATTGCACCTGAGTTAGCACCTAATATTGCTCCAAATATAGCTTCAATTTTAGCACAAAAATTGGTTCATTTGCACTAGGAAAAATTTCCAAAATTGCTTCCACTTAAACATCCATTTTAGCACCAAGTTTTTCTTACATTGTAGCTTCTACTTTAATGATGATTGTTGTAACATCCCATCCTCCTAGGATGGCCACATCAATACAAACCTCAACTTCTATCACTATGATACTCTTTGTAGTGGCCCAAGCTCACTACTGGACCATGCTACTTCAAAAATCCTAGTGTGCGGATACTACTTATAAAGCTCCCTATTACAAGTAGACCAGAATAACTATGCACATCCTTAAGGTACTGCACCCAGACCCAAGTTGGGTCTCTCTCAAAGAGTATACCTCTTTTAATAAAATTATAGCAATGGAATAAATGTTACAATTCTACTGCACACTTAGCCCTTCAGAACACATATACATTGTTGTGCGTGCAAACACTCTTCACACATAATACTACTGTGCACTCAATCAATCTGATACTGTACAAAGATTCTATCACCTTGATGCACGCAGATTGCTTCACAATGTGTTCGTCGATTCATACCTTGCCTTGGTATCTTCTAACCATACCACAAAGTTGAACTAAACATGAATATTCAATATTTGTCATACTTCTCATGTGCAACAATATTATATAGATTAACCATACATTTAACTAACATGAAACACTTATAATTGTCTTGCTTGCATTCTCACGTCTTGAATCAAGGAGTATTGAATCAATATATACCAAGTCTTATAAGAGAAGCTTAAATTATTATTAAGTGTATAACAAAATTACATTCAAAGATATATACAAGCCATATAAATAGCCTTGTGTATATTATCAGATCAAAAAGTACCCATAATGTCAATGCATTATATTAATCATTACATGTTCAGCTATATAATGTACATCTAATTGTCTTATAAAATTATTACATGACATCATGAATTTCTTTTAGTCTTCTTTTGTGCTTTCCAGGTCTTAAGTAATTCACCCATCTCCATGTCTTCGTTTACTGGGTGCTCTTCAACAGCTGATGTTGTTTCAGTCCTTTCACGTCGAGTACGTCTGGTCTTGTACTCACGATGTGGATGCTGCTGTGAGGGGCCATCACCTACAAAAATAAAAAATATTAAATTTATATGGTCAA
>SNQJ01S0108668.1:0-11495 GCA_010110895.2 Picea sitchensis
ATGCAAATTTACCCTTTGTTTGAAGACCTACAAGATATATGAATTAATGTAGCATCGAATTAGAGTTACAATTTAAAATAATGCATGATATTTTCAATAAATATATATAATATTAAATCACAAAATAAAGTAACAATATACCAGAAAAATGTGTTAACCCAGGAGCATCATGAATTGTCCATGATAGTATTCCATGGAATTGAAATCGTTTTTGCCCTGTTGGTCTAGAGATGTCATACATAGTGAAGCCAACCCATAACTTCAACAATCATCGATAAGAAGCTCAATATATACGTTCATATATTTAACCTGGTACTTACCTAATTAGTTCAACATACTGCATGATTAATTATACTTATCTAGATGTCATTATATATAAAATAAATAATTACCATGCACAAAACAAAGAAATGAAATATGTTGTCATACTTTAAAGAAAATAAAAGATAATTAAATACCTGGAACCATCATTTCCAACATTGTGTGCTCTCTCTTGATCTACATCCAGGGAGGAAGTTTATTGTTTATAACAAAAACAGGCCACACTGAGTACGTAGAACGAAGCTCTCCAAATGGATTGACACCATCAGTTATCAAGGAAAGTCTAACATTACGAGGTTATTCTTTAAAAATTGGCCACTTTTCTTCGATGTACTTCAATGCAGAACCATATACAGACATTCGAAGAACGTCGTCTCGACTTTTGTTCTTTGCATGGAAATCCATAAACTGTGCTATACTTTGGCACCTGAACAACCACTGGAAACATGGAATTATTGGAATATAACGAAGAAATTTGCGAGGCACCTTCTTTGATGATTTATCGGTTCAATATATACTTATTTGAAATTGTGGGCATTCATTTTCTAATGCATATTGTCCATATTATATGATATTATTATTAGGACATGCATCAATAGCTTGATAGTCCATTCCAATTTCTTTCATAATCACGGATATTTCTCGATATGTGCGTGGCAAAATATTTGACGTCGGTAATAGAAATTCACCTAACAATCTACAAAATTCAAAACAATAATTCAATGTAAACAATATTAATCATCAATATCGCATCCATACTAATTTACAAATTAGAAAACAATAACAATATAGGGAAAAAATGAACCTTTTAAGTATTTGTGAACATGCAGGCATAAATAATTAACAAATTAAATTATCAAAACAAATACTTAAAAGGTTTTGAATGGTTTATCAAACACATGCCTCACACTGATAAATATGGTACTACACAACATATAATATATTATCAAGGAAAAAACAAGCTACATGAAATTTCATTTGAACAAAAATTTACAAGTTAAATGAGTACATCAATAAAAAAACCTATTGACCTTGCAAGTTCAAAATCCGAGCTATGTAGATCGAGAATTGGATTTGTTCAACCGATGGGTGACGGAAAAAATAAACAGCTTAAACAAAAGCCATGAACATTGTCACAACTATAGCAATTGTGTCACAAAGTCTCTTAAAGTCAGGAATATATAGATCAACTAGTCAAGTAGTCGTTAGCAGATGTTTTTGAGATAGGAAAAACTTTTGTGGCAATAGCGACGAACTTTCATGGCAATAGCGATGAAAATCCCGCCCAATTAAAAAAACCTATTTGTGGCAATAGCGATGAACTTTCGTGGCAATAGCGATGAAATTCCCGTCCTATTTAAAAAAAA
Organism: Picea sitchensis; assembly: GCA_010110895.2. Taxonomy (NCBI): domain Eukaryota; kingdom Viridiplantae; phylum Streptophyta; class Pinopsida; order Pinales; family Pinaceae; genus Picea; species Picea sitchensis. The sequence goes on from SNQJ01S0108668.1 coordinate 1,689, forward strand.
CATGAAAATAATGGAAACGTGGAAAATTTTCATGAAATAATCCGCCCATATGTAGTAGTGTTCTAACCACTTGTCCACTTAGTAGTTTCTCCATTAACTTTATTATTTAAATAATTTCTTTTGTATCCACTTTGAATTATAGTACTCTCATCACTTCACTTTATTATTTAAATAATTTCTTCTTTGCAACCACTTTGACTACTTTGACCTTTTGGGGCTTCTAGATGACTCATGAGGGTTCTCCAACTTCACATGGCCATAACTCTCTAACCGTGAAGAGTTATGTGACGTTCCACATATCACCAGAAATGGCATGACATGTATTATCCATATAGAATAGTCTTACCTATAAATTCATTGATATTCATTCCCTTATACCTCAAAGAGATTCATGTCCCTTACCCATTCTTTTATGTTACCAGAATTTGCAACCAGGATTCTCCAAGGGTTGACATCAATCACTAAGGGTTAAAATAAATCTACAATATCACTCTCCAATGGTTGATGTCAATGCAAACCAACAATCCATACCAATTTTCCATCAACCTAAACCAACTTTCTGACAAATATGTCATGTGGAATCTATCCAGAAGATCCCTGGCATACTTAACCTGAGAAAGTTTGATGCCCGAAGCATCTTGACTAATCCCAAGACCAAGAAAGAAATGAAGTGGACCCATGTACGTCATAGAGAACCTGTGATGCAAAATATATTTGACCACAACAACGACTAAAGTAGAGTTTCGAGTGATCAAAATATCATCAACATAGAGTACTGAAATCATCAAAGAGTCAATAGTCCTCAGCATGTAAACATTGCAATCTGATTTACATATAACAAAATCATGTGAAAGAAAATAAGAATCCATATTTTCATACCATGCTCTAGGTGTCGGATTGAGGCCATAGAGTGTCTTCTTCAGTCTGCATACTAAATATGAGTTCTTAATGAACCCCTGTGGTTTCTCCATGTAGATATCCTCTGAAAGATCACTGTGAAGAAAATAATTCTTCTCGTCCATCTGGTGAACTTCCCATCCTTTGGCTATGACAATGGCTATAAAAAAGTGAATGGAGTCCATCTTTGCTATAGGAGAAAAGGTCACATCATAATCTATCCCATGAATCTTTTGAAATCCTTTTGCAACTATTCTTGCTTTATACCCGCTCGCCTTACCATATACTGCTCTCTTGGTTCTATAGACCCATTTGCATCTGACAAGTTTCCTCCTTGGTGGAAGTGGAACCAGATCCCATGTCTGATTCTCTAGGAGTGAGTCATAATCCTCCTACATGGTTTCTTTCCATAATGGATTTCCCACAACCTTACTATAGTTCTGTGGATCTGAATATTGAACCATATAGTAATGCATGGGCATCATAGGTTCAAAATATGAAAGTACATGAGAGGGATCCCCGTGATGAGATCAAGTCCTCCTTGAATCCAATGGACTCCATGCAAGTTTTCCTGCTGCCTGAAGTGTGGACTGTGCCCACTTGGACATCTAATGAAGCTTCGGTGTTGGCTCCTCATCTGGCTATACTACCTTCTCAACTCCATGTACAAAATCCTTTGAATATGAGTTTGAATTTGAGTGTATAGAATCATCATCTTTGATGTCTGGAACTGATGCAGGAACAAGAGTATCTTCATGTTGCACTGGAGTTGCCTGTGAAGGATTCTCAAACTAAACACCGCACTCAATGATGAGTCAGTTGGTAGATAGATCAATCAACATGTTCCCCTTCACATCATCTGGATATCCCACAAAGATGCAAGGTGTGCTATGTGAATCTAATGATTTCCTCTTTTCAGAAGGAATATGGGCCCATGCAAGAGATCCAAAGATGAAGAAGTGGGTGACATATGGTTTGTCACTAGTCCAAGCCTCAAAAGGTGTCATGTCCTCAATATATCTATGAGGAGAAATTTTATGTATATAAGCAACACAGTTAAGTGCCTCAGCCCAAAGCTTGGAAGGAAGAGACCTCGCATGCAACATGTAAATGGTCATCTCCTTGAGAGATCTGTTCTTCCTTTCAACAACTCCATTCTGTTGTGGAGTGTATGGAACTGTATGATGCAACTGGATACCAGCCTCACAACAAATATTCTGAACATATTTGTTGATATACTCCCCCCCATTGTTTGTATGGAGGATCTTGATTTTCTTCCCAGTATGTGTTTCTACTAGAGATTTGAAGTCTTTGAGATTCTCAAAAACTTCAGACTTTTGCCTGAGAAAATAAGCCCAAGTATAGCATGAGTAATCATCAATGAATGTAAGGACATACCTTGCTTTGCTGATGGACGAATGTGGAAATGGACCCATGAGATCAATATGAACAATTTCCAAGGAAGAGGAGGCTCTCCTTGCCTTCCCTTTTTCAAAATTATCTTTAGGATGCTTGCCAAGAATGCACCCTTCACAAACCCCTTCAGAAAAATAAATATTTGGCAAGCCTTTGACCATTCCTTGCTTGGAAATATAGTCGATGCATGTACCTAAAGTTTAAATGGACAAATGTCTCATGCCATACTCTACTACTATCATCAATATGCATTAGTAGTAAGGAGTAGTTAGGGTCAACAAACTTAGTGAATTTATACAACCTTGATCTGTGATCTACCTCACTAATTGCAATAACAGACTTGTCATGCATGTCAAGTATAGAAACTTAATCTGATGTAAATTCACCCCTTTTTCCTTTTTGACTAATTTGATAAACTGAGAGAATATTCATATAAATCTTTGGAACATATAAAACATTCTCAAAACCTCCATTAGGGAGTTCCACTCTCCCCTCTCCTGCTAATGCTATTGGAGTATCATCCCCCATAATAATAGGGGGTCCTGATCATGAGATTAGAGAAGTAAAAACTTCTTATTTTTATGCCATATGATCTGATGCGCCGGAATCTATAATCCATGAATTAGATGAGGAATTAATTGCAACAAGAGAATGATGATTACCTTTCTTAGATGCAACATCTTCTTCCTTGTTCTTCTTCTTGGATCTTTCTAGAATGAAGTTTCCAAGGTTGTTATGTTGAAGTACTATTAACGGGCGAAAATGACCATCCGTCAATTGGAAGAACATGTCCAGTCCGGAGTTGTCTAAATAACCCAAGCCGTTTGGTATAACTCGTTATGAGGGGTTTAATGGCTCTGTTGGCCAATCTAAAAGTCCTAGAAGAAACAAATAGAATAAATAAAAGAGCTAGCTATTAACTAACCACTTAATATATATATGTACATAAATATATATAACTATTGTAGATAATATTTAAACAACAGATCTGTCTTCTTATTTATGTGCATGATATACAAGTTGAGAGTTTTAATCTAAACTCACGAAAATCTATGTAAAGATGGTTTCTTTAACAAAACAAAAAAAAACACATAAGCTATTTTTTTTGTTTTCTCTTTATTAATCTAAGATTAAACTGAAAAATATATTATGAAACATGAGTATGTGGATGGTCAAAGCCAGACCATATATTAGAGTTTAGAAAACAAATAAATGATAGAAAGAAATGAAATAACCTATCAATGAGTCAATCGACATGCATCCAACATCTGTATGATTATAGAATGTCCAACCAGTCTGTCCAAGAGATAAATCTGCAATGAACCTTGAAACTATTCAGAATAAATGCAAAACAGTATATTGACAGTTGAATTTTAATGACAGAACAATGAGATGCAAATAATCGTTGTGGTATTTTTGATTGCATGCAATTACGTTTAAGATAAATCTAAGTGTAACAAAATGCTTTTGATCATTCAACAAAACTGACGAAAAATCTTATCATTTGGGTTGAACGAATGACCACTTTTTCAATATCTAAAGCATCAAAATGTGGACGACATTTTAAAGAAATTTTCCCAATGTCATAATAAATTGTGAAGACAAAAGCTATCAACAACTATTAATTAATTAGGACAAACAAACCATAAACGAAAACAACATTTACATAGAGATAAAGCTGAAATGTAAATATATGTTCCATCCAAATTCGTGAGTAAATTGTCCACCTTCAGCCCCAGGCCAAGATGCCTTCATTACAAAAAATATGAGGTTTTAAAGGGTTCAGAAAAGCTAACTGTCTTATCTTATGAGATAAGATTAAATCTCCACAATTATCTACTGATTACAAAAACAGGGGGGAATATAACCACCCCAGATCACACTAAATCTCTAAAAACTAAAAGATTTTGTTCCTGTTTAACAAAAATAAGCCATGGATATGGCTAATAAGCCCAAAAATTCTTCATATCATTTGATCACCATAAACTGCCAGATATCCTGAAAGAAAAATATGAAATAAATAAATTTAGATATTCATTTAACCTATATTTTCTAAATTTCGAATAAGAATAGACTGGTTACATAATCTGTTGATTTCGTAGCTAGTCTTATTTTAGCAACAAAATCTAATTTATTCTATGAACAAGAATGTAACACAAAAAAAAAAAATCTTTACCTTTAACTGGAAAATCAAAACGATTCACATGATCTCATAATTGATCACTGTTGTTACACTCTCGGCGTTTTTTACTATGATGTTGCTTGTTGTTTTCAAATGTTTTCCTTGTCTCTGAACAATGGACTTGAGCCTACGATTTTCATCTATTCGGGGGTCGACCCAATCAATAAGGGTTTTGATTTGTGATTGTAAAATGGGTATGTCTGCATAATATTTGTCAATCCAGAACAGACAAGTTTCACATTGTGAAACTATGACAGTCGTTTGAGAATACCCATGGTTGTGTGTCGGATTGTGCCCATTGTTGCCTTTAGGTTTGTTATCAAACTTGATACCTGGAAATCCTTGATTGTGCTTCAAGAAGGGTGGAAAATTATCCACAAAATTGTAAGCCTGGTCGGAATCTGCTTTGAAGGAAGGAGGATCTTCTTCGGCCAAGAATCTCTCGATATCCAAATCTGATCTTTCATGGATCTCGATCATTTTGATCGAGCTCACATGAGCTTTGGTTTATTTCATAGTTTCCTTGAGATCAACCTACCTGCCCTTTTATTTTTAAAACCTAAATCAATATCACCTTTAGATGACTTGTCCACAGGTCTGTTTGTGTTCTTAGCAGAGGCGTTAGGACGCGAGCGTTGTTCATGGCTCTTCTCAGCAACTTTTGGGTCAGGTATAGGCTTACTGAGGGTGGTCGTAACTCAGGCCTATGTAGATGAAGGGACTATGGTTTCCTCTATCATGGGTTTGTCAACCTCTACAGCATCAGAGTTAACGAATCCATTTCAGGTTAGGAAGGCATTACATTCATCATTTTGTAACTTCAATTGATGTACCAATGGTATCTTTACCAAACTGCGGTGAAACAGGCTTGAATTCAATTGTTGTCTCTTGTACCTCTTTGCCATTTTATACAGGCTTCTCCATAGGTAATAGGGCATATTTAATTGAAACCCGATGAAATTCATCAGCAAACGTATATGATATAGAAAAACAAAACCAAAGCGGACTTCGCACGTCACGAATTGTTTCAAGACTACTAGCAAACCATGCCACTGGGTTTTTAACAGGGACACAGGCATACCTTTGTCGCAGTAGTTGATTTTTTGAGATGTGAAGAAAAGGCTCCACGGAACCTCCTCGACCTTGGCATTTTTGAACCACTTATGCCCGCTCAAAGGAAGACATGTTTCTTGACCTAAAAGTTCCTCTGTGACCTTGACCTGAATGTATCCTACCTTGGCTCGGCATCCGTCAAAAGAAAGGGAAAATTCCTGAGTGGTTTGCAAGTTAAAACCCTGGAATTTCTCAAGAAAAACAAGCCATCCTTGACTCTCAAGATCCTCCCTTGCATCATCACACAGGAGTAGGGTCTGAGAGCCATTGGGTTCAATCCTGACAACCGGGGCCATGGGGATACAAAAGGTAGACAATAAAACACAGTGAGTAGGGAGGGTTTCTAGGAGAAGACCATAACGACATTTCAGAACCAAAACTCATCAATACCCTAGCACATATGAACAGAGGCTCTTCAATACCAAATGAAGGTGTTTCATGAAATGAATGCTAGGAGTACATGAGAAACCCAAGACTTAGCTCGAGGTGATGGGCTTATCATTGTCGGACTGCCACCTCCCACAGGGTACAAGCCACGACCAGGTGCATTAAAAATTATCATTGCGCAACGAGGTGGGTTTGGTTTCTAAAGTTCAGGAGAGGGAAAAATTTATAAACCAAAATGTAATGACAAGGATAGGCATGACCAAGAGCCATAAAAAATAAATATCATGGTTTAAATCAAATGGATCATTGGTGATTCGAATAACAACCCAAAACATGCTTCACATTTGAGGAGTCAATAAAGAAGATGGGTTTCATAGCAGGAAAGAATCTTTATTAACAAAAATTGTAGGGCCATCCGCCTTTCATAAGATTTAGATAAAGAGGTAAAAGCGTCATTCATGCTTTCAGTCATGAACGAAGCATGAAAAAGAAAATACTAGGAATAACCAAAAGATCACAATTGTAGTTTCAAAAATTGCTTATGAAGAACAATAATCGTATGACCCCTAGGTAGGCAACTAAATGCTTTAAAAAAGTTGAAAATATGTGGGGCTTCCAACAATGGTGACTTACTGGGAGAAGCAGTTATCTATGTATCACTGACAAGTTCAGGTTAGAAACGTTTGAATGATTTCAAATCAAAGAATAGTTGAAAGACATTTGAGCATCTTTGAAAATCATTACGTGGTTCAGCTTAAGATATCTTTCGTTAAAAAATGAAATTTGGTGACAGACTTAACAAATGAAAGCCACGATGTTTAAGTTATTGGTTCCAATGTTGTTGACAGGGCCACTGCTACCAGCAGGCATCCATAGCCTCGACAGGGATGTCAATTAACCCACTCTGATGCCTCTATCCTGTCCAAGAAAATTCAAATCAGAATGAAGGATGCTTATGATAAAAAATACTTTATTTTTACCTGAGAATTTTCTCTAACCTGACATCGCTTCGCTGCCAACGGGCCCATTCAGTACCCCGGTGAATTTGTCTTGGCACCATGCATGCATTTACCCACTTCCAACAAACCTGTTCAGTATCTCGGTGGGTTTGCAAACACTTCCCACAACTCTCGGTAAAATTATTGATATAATTTATAGATATCCAGAAGAGCGGGGTGATGCTGAAAATTTTCAGTCTTTGGCACATTTGTTATTTTCCGGCTCCTTTAATTTTTGCTTGCTAATCTTCATCATGGTCTGAAAATAGTTTATTGATGAAACTAATTTTTTGAGGACAGGAAGGCATCCTTGAGTTTCTTTCTTAAAAGAAGGGACAACTTAAAGAGCTTTTAATGATAGTCGTGTTTTCTCTCAAATGCAAATTGAAACCAAAAATCAATTCTCAACAAAAACCACCTTTAACTAGTCTACGTTTTTCTTAAGAAAATACATCAATTGATGCTCCGACAGTCATTGACAATTGTTTAAAGATGAAGCATTATGTTCTTCCTTTTGAACTAGACCGTAATACATGCATGTTTAACTCAGAAAGCCAAAACAAAAATTAATAAAAGAAAGAAAAATGAAAAGGAAAACCAAAACAAACCAAAACAGAAAAGGTTATGTACAAAAGGTGTATCTAGGATTTTTCAGGTGAAATACCTTTTGAGAGTTTGTCCATTCACTGGAAAGGTGTTTGGTTGTCCCTCTAAATTTTGCAGGCAGAAAGAACTAGGACCTAGTTTTTCGACAATTAAGAAAGGTCCCAACCACAGGTTTTGGAACTTTGTATGTTCGCCTTTCCCCTCAAGAGGTTTATCCCACTTGAGGACAAGATCACCTACCTCAAAATTCTTGTCCGAGGTAGAGCTCGAATCAAACTAGCTTTTGACAATATGTTGATGCTGATCTAGTTTTTGTTTTGCTTGAGTTCTTACCTCTTCCAACTTTAGTAAAGCATTAATCCAACTTTCCAAGGGAGGGCAATCTTCTTCCTGAACTTTCTGGGACAGTTGAAGAGAAGGAAGCAGAACGTGAGGAGGAAGAATTGCTTCCCTTCCGTAAACAAGAAAGAAGGGGGAATTACCAATAGCAGTTTTCGGAGTTACCCTATCAGCCCAGATTGCATTGAATAGTGCATTATGCCAGTTTTTGTGGTTTTCGGAAACCATCCTCTTAATGATCTTGATCAGGTTTTTTTTTGTCGATTCTGCCAAACCATTTCCTTAGGGGTAACAATTGGCAGAATATTTTAGTTTTATCCCTTTTTATAAAGCAAAGGCACTCATATCGAGGGACGAAAAATAGGAAGCATTATCGAAAACCAGACATTTAGGAATATCGAATCGAGTAATGATATTTGAATTCGGGAAAGATATTACCTGACTGGTGTTTACCACTTTTAATGGTGCAACCTTGAACCATATGGTGAAATAGTCTGTTGTTGTAATGATGTATTTATGCTGCTACGAGGAGGTGGGTTTTATTGGGCCAATGATGTCAAGACCCCATTGCTGAAAAGGGAAATCCACCGAGACAGGTTGCAGCGGGAATGTTTCCTTCTGTACTCATCCAAAAGCCTTTTGACAGATTGCGCATTTGTGGCATAATGTATGGGCATCTTTGAAAAGTGTGGGCCAATAATACCTTGCCCTTAATACTTTGTGGGCAGTAGTGTCTCCACCGAAATGCCCACCAGCTTCCCCTGCATGCAATTCTGATAAGACTTTATCTGCTTCATCTTTTTCTAGACAACGCATAAGAATTCCATCAAATTTTTTGTGAAATAATATGCCATTCACAAGATGGTAAGGTGCAGACTTTAATCTCAACGCTCTCCTCTTTTTTGGATCAAGGTGACTAGGAGCTGAACCGTGTACTAGATAAAACTTAATGTCGTCATACCAAGGGTTTGTAGGATTTTGTACACAGTAGATTTGACTTTGATTATGTCGATCTTCAATTAACATATCAGTTTGACTTTGTTGTTCTTCAACTGAATCAGCGACCAATTTACATAGACCTTGGCCTCTAACAATTTGTGATGGGGTGATCTCGAGGTCATACTCTTGTAAGGATGTCAACCAGTTTGCCTGTTTTTCACCTGATTCTTTCTGTACTAATAAATTTCTGACAGCAGGGTAAGGAACAATGACTTTAGTTCTAGATTTCAGTAGATATGATCAAAAATGTTTTACTGCTTTAAAAACAGTGTAAGCATGTTGATCTACAGCTGGATAATTAAGCTTTGCTCCTTTAAACGTTGAGATCATAAAGGCAATGGGAACCTCGTTGTTTTCAACATTCTTTTGGGTTAGCACAGCGGCATAAGATCGATTGGAAGCAAACGTGTAAAGAGTGAAATCTCGTGAAAAGTTAGGACTTATTAGGGATGGAGCCTCTAATATGGATTTTTTGAATGAATCAAAATCTTGACTTTCTTGAGGTCATGTTGACGGGCGAAATTGACCGTCCGTCAACTGAGAGAGTGGAACCGGTCCGAGGTTGTCTAATAACCCAAGCCGTTTGGAATGAGCCACCCTGACGGGTTTAAAGGCTCCTTTGGCCGTTCTAAGGTCCTAGGAAAACCAAAGAGAAAACTAATCTAAACTAATCTAATTAAAACTAAACAAACTAAAACTAAATAAAAGAAACAAAAAAAGCTAACTAACAATAAATAAAACAAACTAAAACTAAATAAACTACTCTAACTATTCTATATACAATCTACTAATTAATATTATACTAACTCTAATCGATTATCTAATTACTAACTGCAATATCACTTATTCACAAATATACAATATCTACAA